>JAVJGI010000001.1:123502784-123544668 GCA_035590275.1 Ibycter americanus | reverse complement strand
CCCAGCCTGTAACTCCAGCGCTCATGGGGGATAGCTGCCACCTGAAACTCTACATGGTGCAAACATCTGGTGGCCTTGCTGCCCTTTCTTCCCCCATGAGGTCTCCATACCGCAGAGCCCCAAGGTTCAGCTGTGGTTCGGTGGGATTGCACCTCTGCCATGTCCCACGGCTGCATCCAGCCCCGCGGCAGCGAGCGGCCGGAGAGCTGGGCTCTGCTCAAACAGCGGGAAGGTGAATTGGCCCCTTTGTCCCTGCACAGCGGCCACCCAGGCGTGGTGGGTCTGAAGGCAAAGGACCAGGAGGGCTGTAAGGGTGGGTGAGCTGGAAAGGGGAGGACACTGTGATAAACCACGTTACAACCCCGGAGTTCATCCCAGCGTTAATGCCCACAGAGCCCCTGGACTGTTCCCATCAGAACGCCAAGGTGACCTCGTGGCAGAGATAATGCAATTAGGGGTGGAGAGAAACAAAGATTGCCACAGTTTTCATCCATTATAAAAGCCATTTTAAATCCTATCCATTATGTAAATGTGGTGTGACACAAATGGGCTTTTCTCTTATTCATGATGGCACCAGAGAGGCATTGAAGTGCCTCAGTTCTCTTGAATAACAGGGAGCCTTGTTGAAACAGATACTCCCAGCTCAGCAAAGCACCGAAGCATCTTTAAACTGAAAACAATATATCATTTCCCCAAAACCAATCTAGTTATATTTTCCCACAATAAATGCGTTTTCCAAAAACACCTCCTCTAGAGCCAGCCCATTTCTGCCATAACCCCACTTGTCGTACCTTGGCAGAGCTTTGCTGTAAGCCACCAGACACAGAGGCAGCTCCTTTTCCTGCAGACAAGTCCGTCTCCAAAAGAAAGTTTTGTGTGCTCCCCCTCTGATGAGCTTCCATGGACCAGAGGGAGGACCGGGCTGGCTTGGTTCACCTGCAAGGGACCCAAGGGTGCTCTGTGTCCCCATCCCACCGTGTCTGGATGGCTTCACCTTGGGCTTTGTACAGTCAACACGCCCGAGGACTCCTCTGAGTTCAGGTTTTTCAGAGAATTAATTCAAAATCGAATCAAACAGTCGCAAAATAGTGTCCCAGTTTCACCCCATTTCCTTCCCCTTTAGCACAGGAGCCAAAAGATCCCCAGACTGGGATCAGCAGACGTGGTGCTCAGCCTCAGCCAGCACTCAGTCGCCAGCAGAGGCACACAACCTCCGCTCTGGGGCTCAAAATTTGCAATTTCAGTCATAGAGGTCTGAGTTCAAGTATGTTTCCTCCAGTCATTTGCAAGGATAATAAAGAACAGGTCAGGAGATGACAGAGCTGAAAATTAACCTAGTCTCTAGCAAGGAGAAGCTGAAGATGAAATAAAAGTCAGCTTATAAAATTAAGTAGATAAGAGCGTCTCGAAGGAATCTTCCACTAATGGGTGCAAAAATGCTGCTTTACAACTGCCTGTCTCCTGGGAGAGAGAACATCAATCCTCCTCGAATCAGTAACTCTAACATCTGCCATTTACATGACAGAAAAAACCCACACGAACCATCAGGGAACATACAGTGCACTGGTATCTTCTTGCCACCAGAAATTAATGTAAATAACCACCAAAGTGCAGTGTGTGCCCCCAGGCAGGAACCCTGCATGGTCCCGCACCCGGGACCTGGCTCGGGCTTTATCCCACGACCTGGAGCAGCCTATCCCAGCCCGGGTGCCGGAGAGGACCACAAAGTCCTCCCAGACTTTCTCCCAGCATCTCCTGGAAGCTGGTGTTAACTCCGTTTTCTACTGGACAGGAGATGCTGGTCTCTTGCTGCAAGCAATGCCTGTCTTTCGTGCAACCTTGGCACGATTTCCCAGTGGGATGGGAGTCCAGCCTGGGGTGCAGAGGGGTGCTGGGGCAGGCGCTGAGCACGTCGTCTCCAGCCCGGCTCAGCAGAATAGCGCAATCAGAGCTGGCGCTACTCAATGCGTCCCCACGATTGCACCCTTCCAGCCGAATTCCTGGCGAGCAACTGTTCTCCCAGCTCCGCACCCCTTCAAACCTTCAATTAAACCAGTTATAAATAGCGAGAACACCCTCCACCCCAACCCTGCTGCTGCCAAAGCTTCGAGTCAGCAGGTCCTCACCAGACCCTTCCCCATCCTGCTGAGGTGCTGAGGCTGAGCGCCTCCCGCGTATCCACGGACAGCAATGACATCGCTGCTCCGGCGGGCTCGCACTAGGCTGACTATGAAACAATATCGTGGCCATCGAGAGACTCAGCTGCCAACTTCCCTCCTCCCAGTACCCCCCTGCCCCACAATCTTGATCCCTGTTCACTTCATAACCATGCCATAAATACCCCACGTACCTGGCAGCCTGCTCACATTTGGTCCAGATAGAGGAGGTTCATAAAGTTCCTGCTATCTAAATCTGCTCTCTTACCCAATTAACTTAATAGACTGCTCTGATGGGAGAGAAATTCCGTAAAGCCAGGTTGTGTGACAGCCTCTTTGCCCTTGACTCGTACGGCTTTCATCAGCTGCCTTCCCTTCCCTGGACAGCAGTTTGTGGCTTCGGATAGCTTTTGTCTTTTTTTACTGACCGCCAAGAAAAAAGCCCTTAGTGTCCCTGTTGTAGAACACCCCGTTCCCTGCTGCACTGCTGCAGCCCCCTCTCTGGGGTGACATCCCCCAGCCGCGCAGCAAATGCCCTGGGCTGCTCCCCCAGGGCAGCCGCGGCCGCACAGGGCACCGTGAGCTGGAGCAGGGAAGAGCCGGGTGGGAGAAGGTGGCTAAGGACACAGCATCCTCCCTTCCTGCAGCCCAGAAGGGTGGTGACCCTCCCACGGCCGAGGGGTGATGGCACTGCGGAGCGGGTTGGCAGCGGCGAGGGGAGGGGAGCCGAGATGCCAGCTCAGCTGCGGGCTCAGCAAGTCTCATCACCAGGAAATACAGCTACACAGAGAGGCAGGAACATGTGATGGCCAAAGACAGAATGAGAAAAATTATCCGTAATTCATATTTGAAACAGATGAGCAATCAGTGTACAAAGCTCTCGGAGGGAGCAGCCCACGAAAGGTATCAGAGGGGGCTTCAGCGTGTCCATGCTGGAGCTGGTGGCCTGGCATCCGTGTGCCGCTCATCTGCTCTCAGATAAAACAGATCCAGCTCCAATTTCTCAGTATCACCAAGGGTAGGGAGCCTTAAAAACATTCCCAGGTCAATACATCAATAAAAAACAAATTCAGTTTTCCTACATTTTATCAGAGGTTTCCAAGCGCACGTAATTAAATCTCCTTTTGGCTTTCAGAACACAACTGCTCCTACTTCAAGCACTTCACTCCCGGACAGAGCTCAGAGATATTTGAAGTAACCACCCAGAAAGGTAAGAACGATCCCAAAAACCTGTTTTCCTGCCATTGTATGAATGGAGGTGTGCACAAGTTATTTAAGGGGTCCCCAAAATGAGGGTTCAACCCTGCTTCCACTGAAAGCAGTAGAGGAATTTCTATCAGATACCGTCAGCTGGGAAAAATGTGAAAAATGCTCGGAACGAGGCCAAGTGCCAGCTTCCTGGGAAGTATAATTTTTATATACGATCACACTCCTAAGTGTGATTTTACTTAAAGCTGTCCCACAAATATAGAACAATGTCAATACACATGAAAAGTGCAAAAAGTCTTCTCAGCATCAAAATGACTTTACAAAGTTGGCGCTGCCCGCAACACGCAGAGCCCTTGCCATCAAAGGAAGAAAACATTAATAAAATCTAAAGGAATAAATCCTATACATCATACTCCAAGCAGAGTCTTGACCCTGAAAAGAAGTACAGAGACTCTGTGGAGATCAGTAGGAATTTTATGCTTCATATTGATTTTCTATGAAAGCCATGTAAAAACCAGAGCGACCGGTGGAAGGAAGGACCAGAGACCCTGGGAAGACACGCACGGTCAGCGTTACAAAGCACGGGTTTGCAAAGCAAGGCTGTCACAGACACATTTCACATTTCTGTTAAGTCCCTGATAAAACCAAATACTCTGAGCGCTCACCTAACGTGCTCCTCTCCCGCCCTGCAATTAAGGAGAAATTTCTTTCTAGTTTGCCACACAACACATTTTACCGCGGAGGAAATCAGCTGTTGATTGCATTACACACATTAAACAAGCTGCTTTGCTTCCAGTGGAAATGATGATGGCGGAAAACTCTGCGGATGGGTTTTCTACAAGCAGCAGGTTCCTAAGACAGGAAAAACTGGGAATTTTCAGTGGATAGAGGAGCATACATGTCAGCTACCTGCTTTTGCTCATTTATACGCTGTCAAATCCAGCCATCTGATCTTTAAAAATGCTTTAAAAATGCACCCAATGCCTTCTTAGAAATTTCAAGGAAAAAAAGGTCAGGCAGAACTTCTTTTCTTTGAAGCAAAAGAAAAAGCTTAAGCCTCAGCAAAAGATTTCACGTCGAAACAAACTCTTTCAGGCAGTTCCAGCACATAGTAAAGAGAAACATTAAGGAAATTATAATAAAACAGTGGTATGAAAAGCAGTGAGAACAAAGAGCGATCTGCTGTTCCCTTCCGCAGAAATAGCTACATTTTGATAGGAACTAATTAGGAACAGGCAAAAAAATTCATCATGATTTTGCCTGGGAGATATTTTTTTTTTAATGGCTTGAAAGGCAAATATCGTCAGGCACTGTGATGTTCACGCATGGCTACATGTGTTAAATATTAAACTCATCTGAAAACGAATGCAATATGTAAATGAAGGCCTGAATTATTCAATTAGCAATTCTTCCCCTCCATTCAGGCACCGGAGTGTGCTTCAGCTGGGCAAAGTGTCCGGCGCACATCTTAGGGAAAACCAGCTCGTTTTACGGAGGGTTTAATCACATGCCCTGAAGAAGCTGGGTTTTCACAGAGCTGGAAATCACTGTCTTAAAGGAGGGGGGGAGAAAAAAAAAAACCACACAACCAAGTGCTATGCAAACACTTCACCTCTGGCCTCCTGCCTGCTTTGCCTGCTGGGATTTGGAGCCCCACGGAGCACCCAGCTGTCCGTCCACATCGGCACCACGCACGGGGGCCTGGTCCGAGCTCTGCAATAGCGGCAGGGAATAAAAATAGCCTAGAGCTGTCTATTTACTCTGCGAGCAGAGTGTGGGGCGATGGAAGAAATGAGAGTGTGGAGCCCAGCAAGGCTTCAGCAATAGCAACCGTGCAGCACAGCTAAAGCAACCCCAGCGCGGAGCATCTTCGGACCAGTACAGGTGCCATTTGCTCTTTCCCTAAGTGTTCAGAGCATTTCCCCCTCCTGCTCTGTTTTTATACCCTTCGCGTTCAAAAAGATACACGGCCAATATCTACCCCCGCTTTTATTTGAGGGAAACAGCCAGTTCAGCAGAGCCACCCCTCCAACAGCAGCAGGACTATACGTATTCCTCGGAGCGACCTTCTGCAAAGTCACCACAGCTGATGGCAGCCCGCTCAGGATCCGCATACACTTGTAATTTTCGGTGTTTGTTTTGCTTTGGCAGAATACAGCATTTCAGCTGCAGCCATTGCCATCTTCAGCGTTGGCTTTGCGATCATCGGAACAATCTGCGTCCTCTTATCCTTCAGGAAGAAGAGGGACTACCTGCTGAAGCCAGCGTCCATGTTCTACACCTTCGCAGGTAGGAGGCTCGGGGCTCGCATACTTGCGCTCATTCCTAGGACAACATAGAGAAATGTAGATCCTGGGGGGGTGGAGATGCTTCTAAAAATGCCCTGAACGTGGCATTTTCTCCCTTGCCACAGTCAGCCAACAAGCCCTCACGCAGTGCTCCAGCTGAAGAGCTCTGAAGATGTCCTGCTCAGCAAGCATCACTCTCCAGCTTGTCTGTATCATCTCCCAACTACCTTTAAAAGGGGCATTTCTAGCATACTCAGGGCCAGCCCCACTCTAACCCAGGGATATACATTATTCTCTCTCATTTATTAAGACTTAAACCAAAGGAACAGCTGATCCAGGCCCGAAACACACAGTTGTCCCCCAGACCCACGAAGGCTGCATTTGTACCCGAGCCAGTAACACCCGCCGCGCCACGCTGGCTGAGACAGGGGTGCAAACTGTCACCTCAATAAAAGCCTTAACCCTTGGAAAAGCTGCCTAGGGAATGCAATTATTCCTCCACCACTTGAGTTTCCCATCCAAACCTGCCTAAAAGATCACGCTCAGCTGCTCGCCGGCTGATGACAGCCTGGACCACAGCAGAGCTCGAAGCAGTTGTGAGCTTTGGTTCCCTCAAACACGGGAGTCAGTGACTCACCTGTGAATCTCACGGCAGCTCCTGTATGCAAAAAGACAGATGAGGTGGGTAATTAAGGATGAACAACTGACAGCTGGTTATTCAGCCCACTGCTCCCATCTTCCTCCAGGTCTCTGCATCATCATCTCGGTTGAAGTCATGAGGCAATCCGTGAAGAGGATGATCGACAGCGAGGAGACAGTCTGGATTGAGTACAGTTACTCCTGGTCCTTCGCCTGTGCCTGTGCCTCCTTCGTCCTGCTCTTCATCTGCGGCATCGCCCTCCTCCTGATCGCGCTGCCTCGCTTCCCCCAGAACCCCTGGGAGACCTGCATGGATGCAGAACCCGAGCACTGATGTTCCCAGCACCCAGGAAAAAATCCAGAAAGTGTTCTGAAAAGATTTGTCTTTTTTAAAATGTCTGGGTCTCACTGTACAACGTGCACTCCATTAACTAAGTCATTACTGAACAAGGCATGTTCAATTGTAATTATTGCTTTGTTTCTTTGTTTTTTTCCCCTTTTTTTTTTTATTTTTTTTTTAAGAAACCAGAAAGAGCATTCAGCACCAGCGTGGGTCGTGGGTAAGTGGCCCTGCTCTGTGCCAGTGTGGGGATGCCTTGCGCTGACACATTTTGGGGGGGGGGGGGAAATTATCTGTGTGCGACAGCTCATGCCACAGAGGCGGCAGCTTTCTTAGGGAGATGTTTGGGTAGTGGTGCAGATCCGTGAGGGATGCTGGGCTTTTACACCTCACTTGGTCAGAGAGCGACAGCAAGAAATTCCAGCTCCGTTTCCCAATTCACGCTGTACTCCTCTACCTCCCTAAGAAGGGCTGGCTTACCACTCTGGAATAAGTTGGAGATCCTTATACTATTCTATTAAACTGTTAAAATGTGGGGGGGAAACCCAAAAGAATAAAACAAAACAAAACAAAACTTTGCCTAGCATTCAGATGGATATTTCTCCTACAAATTTACATGCTTCAGTTCCATTCTTTTGAATTAAGCACAAAAAAACCCCATAAGACAGAGTTTCTGTTCTGCTTAAACTTTGATGACAAAGCCAAGTACTGAACATTAAGAGTGAAATTTTCCTTTAATAAAAAGCATAATCTTCTAGTAGCATGATCTTCTGGAAAATTATTTTGACGGAGCAATCAGCTGGCCCATCAGCTCCTGCTAGACCCAGGATGACTGTAATTCTGGATGGTGCTTACGGTACCACGCTCTTGTTTGTTCCTTGTGAACGGGCTTTTTAAGAATACTGCGATTTTCCCACTGCATACACATCTAAAACCACACTTTAGGAAAAATCCTTCAAGGTGGCTGCTGAGAAGGAAAGGACTTAGCCTGAAACACTCCGGAGAGCCAGCGCTGAAAATACGACGAGTGTGCCTTGCTATAGATGCACGCTTGAGGAGATGCGCACCCCAGGCATCGCTGATGGGGGATGCTGGTGAGGCTGGCTGTGTTGCAGAGCCACAGCAACTGGGGGCACTGGGGGGCACTGGGGGGCACTGGGGGTCCCCCAGCCCCTCCAGCCCAGCCCCCCGCACCATCACAGTCTCCCAGCACCAACAGTAGAGTGGCAGCGCGAACAGAAAGAAGCCTTTTGTGAAGTCGCATTAATGTTTTTCCAGCTCTTTGAAGTCGAAAAGCGCTACAAATAACACATATATTATAAAGTTTGGGGATAAAGCGTTCATTGGTGCTCAGATCTGAGCAGGAGCTGGGAAACTCTGCCTGTCTCCCATCACGAGAGACAACTGCAAGCCTTCAGGTTGTCACCGAACCACTGTGAAACGCTAAATGGTTTTGCAATCTTATTTTTGGGTACAGAGCTGACATTCTTAATTTGCATTTTCATTGTTCAGGAAAACAGAGGCTAGTTTCTAGGGAGATCCTTCACCTGCACCAGCAGAAAGGGAGGTCGCTGGCGTGACCCCTGCGGTGCCTGATCCCAGGTTGGGATATCCAAGCACACGGAACGCAGCCGAACCTAAGCAAAGCAGCTGGCGGGCACAAAGGCATTCCCAGCTCAGCCACGATCATCGAAACGGCCTCACCTGGGGCAGGCAAGAGGCTGAGATAAGCCAGGTTTGGGGACACGGGTCTAGGTTCATCACCCCACGGGGACCGGCAGCACGTGCTGCGCCCCTGGGAAGCCCCTTCCTCCCTTTGCTGAAGCACCGTCCCTCTTGCAATGCTTCCTCCGGGATAAAGCAGCTTCCAGGTGACTTCTTATCCCAACGGGCCAACTTGTTGCCCAGCCAAGGAGCTGCTGACTCCTCTTGGTGATATTCAAGAGCAAGACGTACATATTTCAGATACATCCCAGAAGGTCTCACCCACCTCACGCACGCTCCGGCTGAACCGCTTTGTCCAAGCTCCAGCGAGGGCAATGGAAAAATTCCCAGTGCGTGCTGGGGTCTGGCCTGGATCCAGAGGTTTCACAGCCTTTCTGGGCTCGCTTTACTCACGAGGCAGAGAAACCAGCTCGCAGCAGTGAGACCCTGCACCCACAGACAGCACCTCCGGCAGCGGAGCGAGGTGCCTCCTACAGCTCTTACACTCACCGAGCTTTATTCTCTCTCTGCTCCAGGTTGAGGCTTTTTGATCATCCACTCCCTCGTACGGTCCCTGCAAGACTAAGAGGCATGTGGATGACTTCATTTTCTTTTTCCAGATATTAAGGAATGCTGATGATCTATTAAATTGGTCATTGGTATTCACAGTGGGAAAGGCGCTGCTCCTGCAGCAGGTTTGCTCTGCTGTATCTACATCTCTTTGCCAGGGAGCCGATAATGTGTTTTGAGAGCGTTAATAGAAGTAATTGCCCTTCACAAAAGGAAAAAGAAGAATATAATTTGGTGGGGGGCGGGGGGAAGCTGTAACCAGTTTCAGTTTTCATTCTCTCAGCTGAGCAAATAGCAGGGAATGGCCACCAAAACTTGAGGAACAGAGCATGAAAACGTGAAATAAACGTCCTCGCTGGCAGGGAGTCGGCGGAGAGGAACGGGGATGGGAACCCGGCTGCTGCGCAGCCAACAGGAGCTACACGTGGGGCTGCGACACGGCCAAAAAACAGAGTGGGAAACACGCCGGAGAGAGGAAAAGGCAAATTAATTCACAGAACAACTCACTCCCACCAGCCACCATGAAATCCTGAGCGTTGGTCCTGCTGCTACCAGACCCATGGACACCTTCGGTGGCGGGTCCCCTGGGCACGAGCCATCTGCCACGCTGGAAGCCACCGCTGCTGCCCGTCCCCTCCTTGGGGCATGGCACCACACAGCACCGTGAGATTTCGGTAAAGCACTGCAAAGCCCAAGCGTTAGACCACAGAGTAAATGCAACAGGTTTTTTGTTTATGTAAGATTTGCTGTTAGGCACAAGGGGCGGAGAGAATCTGCTTCCCTTATTTTTAAACGCTGTGTTGTGTGAATTTAATGTGCGGAAAAGGTGCCAGACTAACAGCCCTGAAGAACAAAACTGCCTGTTTAGCAAGCAGCTAGCTGAGCTCCCACCGCAGCGTTCATCTGCAAAGAGGCACCGCGGCAGCCCCAGCCGGGCAGGGGACCGGGAGCTCGCCCCGAGCACACGAGGGAGCGCGGATGGGTGCAGCAGCCAGGGCTTCATTCAGAAATCTTGGTACAAACCCTTCTTTTCCCTTAGTCCGTGCCTGAAATGGGCCAGAGCATACGCACGATGCTCAGGTGCCGGCCCACCCTGGCACCCTGTTTATGGAGGCACAGGTATACTTACTTATTTACTTCTTTTTTCCACTGATCCATTTCCACTCTGTCACATCCTTGTGGCCATCACCTCTTTTTATTTCTCCTTACTTCCACAGCTATGGAAATGATTTCTAGAAAGTCCCAAAGATCTGCGAATCTCCCCCTTCTGCAACAAGATCCCTGGCCCCGCTGCAGAGGGCAGCTTCTCCTCCGGGCTTCACCGCTCTTGAGGAACACAGCCGGCACAAGGTCACCGACGCCAAGGGACGGCTGTTGGCAGCACGACCCCCTGCTAGCCCCAGGCAGGGCCCTGGGGATTAACACCGAGCCCTTGGGCTCCGTCCAGGGCGCTGCCATCGGGCATTTGCACGCCAGGAACCCAACCAACGTGCACAAACTGTTTTAGAGTAAACCTGAGCGTAAACTTCATTTAAAATAAACTTCCACTTTCCATGGTGGGACAGTGCCCCTTGGAACGCTCTGTTGCTTCCAGGACAAGTACTGGGAGTATTAGGCTGCTCTGTACACACAATACAACCCGTTTTAAATGCATCCATTTAAATTATTTGCCCTTTAGCACCAAGGGGCAAGAGAAGAGCATCACGTCTTTGTTTTGACCGAAGCAGAGGATGAGATTGCTCTTGGTTCATCATACTTGATCGATGTTCTGGCTCCGGTGAAGCTACTGAACATAAATTCAAGCCATAGAGACATCACATATGCACACCCTGCATCTAGACAAGAGTGAGCTGCTTTTCTGCTTCCTACACAGAAATGCAGAGAAGGGAATCAACTCTGCTTTCTGCCCTACTTTCTTTTTAACAGAACCAGCAGCACACGCCTGTTTGGCACGGCTGCACGCAGGGCCCACCGTCACCGGGCTCACCGCGAGCGCCGCGATGGCTTTGCAGCTGCTCTCTGCCCTGCAGGAGGGAAGGGCAAATTTCCATCTTTGTTGTCAATCCATTTTCTTACATAAAATAGACCGACATCTTCTAACTAGTCTTAGATAATTCAGATCACAGAGCATTTTCTGTCATCTATCAGAAGCATCTATTAGAGGTAGAAACTTTTCAACATTTCTCACCTACAGCTAAAGTGGCCAAAAACCCCCACCGCGAACTGGCATTGCCATGGCATTTGCTGTAAATCCTTTTTACTTTTCCTGAATGAAAGAAAACAAGAACTTAGAATGATTCAATCCTTGCTCCCTGGCACAACTAATAAAAAGATACTGGCACAAGTATTGCTGTACCAACAGAAATAGCCCGTCTTTCATACCAAGGAACATGATGTGCAAATTTTTCTAGGCACCATAGATCATCCCCATCCGTCTTGACAAGTTAATTGTCTGCAGTTTTTCTAGGAAAACTATAAAATTTAAAAACTAACAAAACAAATGAAATGTGTTTAATGATGATATGGGTAGAGCATGAAGCATCATGGGCTCACCGCTCTGGAAACGTGCGGATTCTGATATGCCTGAGTTCCCTCTAAAGGGAAAATTTAGAGTGGTCAAACACACTGTTCTCGGTGTTGCTTATAGCAGAGATGCTACATACCTAGCAAAAGGATTGCTTACAGAGCACGATCTCTACAAAAAACCCGCTGAACTTGACAAATCTGGGAACAAAACATTAATTAATCAAAGTAGGCAGTAGTACTCACAGGGTTCGTAAAGTCAATGGCAGTGTTCACGTACGGCTAAGGACCAGCAATGCCACAGCCCCTGCAGTTAAGTAAAACGGTACAAACTATAGTAGATGACAACTTCCAGGACAAAAGATGGACGCATGGGTTTCGGTTCTAACTGGCCAGCTTCTACGCGTAGCAGCTATTTACCGGTCGTACTGTGGGAACGCTTCAGGCTGCCACGTGAGGAGCAGCTAAGCACGGCAGAGGGTGAAGCTTTAGGCAAGACAGAGCGGAGGGGGGAATCGCCCCCACGACACGCTCTTGCTTACGAGGAGCTCGACGCTGTGGACAGACCCGAGAACACAACCCCAGGTGGATCCATGTCACTTAAGCATCCTACAGAGCGGGGAGACCAGCACACACCAGAAGAGCCTACGGCAGCCGGAGGACCAGCGGCACAAGACAGGGCTGCAGCGCGAACGCTCTGCCCCACACCCTGGCTGCCCCGGAGCTTTTCCGAAAGAGGTTGATGGCTGCAGGCAGGAAAGGCAGGAGCAAACCGGGCACGCTGTGAACACAGACATTCAGGTCCCACACGATAACACAGTCTACCCAGGACACCAAAGTACTGTACCATCAAAAGGTTTAAGCATTATTTCAAAATCCATCTCCAAGTTACCTCTGCGCTCAGGGGAGAGAGCATCTCCCCCTGCGCATCTCCCCCCGCGCATCTCCCCCAGTTTCTGTTTCTGACTCAGGAAGGCCAAGTTCAAAGCTCACAGTTTCCTAAGAATTCAGTCTTCAAATACCCACAGGGAAATCTACCAGCTGCATTCACTCGGTAGCTTTTTAAAGGGTAGTAGATGCTCTGTTTGAAAGGCAAAAAAAGTTTAAATTTTTGGAGTCTAAATAATTTTCTAAGAATCTTCCTCTCAACTCCTTATTAGTTCCTCACACCGCACTGACAACCTCCTGTGAGACACGTGGATTTTTCTCATGAAAAACTGGAATTAGAGAAAATAAACCCAGAACTTATTCTTGATATTAAATACAAGCTTTCTACATTTAGATCTGGATGACCTTGCCATTTACATTTTCCACAGACAACAAGGGGGGTTTATTCCTGGACAAGGAGCACGGGATTTGGCACTAATTGTACTTTTAAGCATAAAAAAAGTCAAGGAGCCATATATGCAGTTGGTGCATATGCCCAAGTCACCATTCACTCCCTCCACGTTGAGACAATTTATACAAACCAAGCTTGTAATTTTGAATTTTCACTGTTAACTGCAACAGCTCCATCTTTTCAGTGCAGCCTGAGCCAGCGACCACTGCAGCCATCTGTAAGGCTTAATTTGACTTCAGTAAGAGTTCAATTAAAGCCACAGAAGAGTTTACAATGCAGTTTTAGGGTTTTTTTGTAAAACAGCTATGACTTCAATAAACATTGGACAATTTTCTCTAAAAATAAAAGATCCCACTCAGGGCTATATACATGACATATAAAGGCCAGACAAGACATTCCAAAACAAATAATCTTTTGGAAAAAAAACTAGCTCTAAGAAATGCAACTGATGCATGCTAAAACATTTCCAAAGCAGATAGCCGGAAGATCTCTACCATACCATCCTCAAACTCCTAGGTGAGAGCACTTATGAAAATTTAGAACCCAAACCAGCAGGGATTCTCATAAAGTTACAGAACTGAATTTGTAAGTCAGAGAGAAAACGCTCCTTCATCCATACTACTTTCAGTGCAGATAAAATGCCAGGGTAAAACAGAATAAAATGTGGCAAGATGCAACCATCTCCCCCTTAACTGATCGACAGATAGCAGTAAATTAACAAGTGATGTTTATTAGTTTAATATTCAAATATGGTGAACAGAATCAAAAGACTGCTCCATATAAATGAGTGATTTTTGAAACCCCTGAAATTACAATGCCGACTCGGCGAAGTGAAGTGCATTTGAACCCTACCTCTCCTCTGTCATAGTCTTGCACATCTCATCAAGAACTCTTCACAGACTACAACGTTCAGGCACACCGACTCTCCTCCCAGAGCAGTGCCAGGTGCTCCGCCGAGAAGAACTGGCACGGTTCCACCGAAGGAAAAAGACTCGAGGCTAACTTACACTGAGCACACGTCCAGCCCTTGCAAATGAATTTCCCATGGACCTATTTCTGCAGCCGTCAGCTTGGCAAAAACCCATTTAACAGTAGTTTTGCTTGATTCAAGGTTGCAGAATTTGGCCTCTACTCATTTTTGGGTCCTCTTGATCTGATCCATATGCTGAAGTGCTAAGCATAACTTGGCAGGGGCTTTCCCCTCCCCCAGCATCTTTCGTTTGGTATAGCCATTAGGAAATAAATTAACGAGTTATGCGCGCTTTTCTTTACAGCAAAAAGAAGGAAGAAGTTTTTCAGATAAGTTTCTGAATCATAAACCAGCAAAGATTTATAATAAAAAATTTATATGCAAACCTCTGCAGTGTACTGAGTTTAAATCAACCCCATTACATAGAGACCCTCGCCTTAAAACATGACGTCAAATGCAAAAAAACCCTGATTGTAACCAGAGCAAAAATCTGATTGAATACAGCAGCAGCCACTGCTCATTAGTCAGGTGTCCCGTGGACAGCTGTACAAATCCAAAATCACCCCCCCACACCTCTAAAATTTTAATTCTTGTATGTAATAAGTGGAGGAATACTGCAACTACACCCAGCTCAGTCCCTGTAAAATATTTCCCAGATTTAAAGTTATTTCAAGTGTAAAAGGAGGACTACTTATCTGGAGAAGCTATACAAACACCCCTCTCTATCTCCCCAGCTGCAAAAGTATGAACAGTGTGCAAGACCAGAAATCTTTATGGACAAAATTTATCTTCTGAGTTTTCATTCACACTTGTTTCTTTAATTTTTAAATATCCCATAATTTTTTTTTTTTTTTTTCAGTTTGTATTCCTAAAGGGCCAGGTTTGTGAAGTACTTAGCAGAACTCATATTGATAAATAAACTGGTAACCATTCTTATCCCCACAAAAGATTTAGATTAATTTGGATACGGCTTTGACAAACATTAAATCTCTTCTTTAATGATGTTCCTCAAACAAAACAGTTAGCAAAATATCTGAATTTCCTTGTATAATGTCACATTTTAATGTAAACATCAAATAATGTACCAAAAGTTTTACCGGGAAAAAAAAAAAAAAAAAATTAAAGCGGCACAATTCTTTATACCACTGGAGAAGGGGGGAGGAAAAAGCCAGATTACAAACATTTACACATGCATAGTGGAAAAAAATTAAACAAACAAACAAAAAAGTATTTTACTAAATTCACGCATTTTTTTTTAAAATAGTTATTAAATCTACTAAGCACCAACATACCTAAAAATTTATTTTCAGCTTCATGATTCATTTAAAAAACCTATCAAATTAACTTTTCAAACAAGCTTATATTACTAGCTTGTCCAAAAATAAAATGTAGAGTTTTTTGTTTTTCGTTGGGTTTTTTTTTTGTTTTTTGGTTTTTTATTGTTTTTTTTAAAGTATACCAATACTTTTTATCTGAATGTTTCCAAACAATGGCATAGGTGTCTGCAAAGAATGCCTTTACTTTACCCTACAGTGGATGGAAAATACAATACCACATCATACAGAATCTAAAACTATAAAAGTCTGAGAATGCAGCATCCCTTCACAAAAAAGCTGATAAAACTGAAAGTATTTAGAAGATGCTGCACCTTTATTTTAAAAAAAAAAAAAATTAAATGAATTTAAGCAGAAATAACATACATTTTTACATTAACTGGCCATTTCTGGTACAGAAACCCAGCATAGTATGCTAATGTTATTGAATAAATGTAAATGCTACTTACAATCTTCTTAAATACAATTTAGACAAACTTTTTTTCTTTTTTTTTCTTTTTTCCTTTTTTTTTTTTTCTTTTTTAAAGTTGCACAGGTAACCTCTCAGCTGCTAGTTTAATGCAACATATCATTAACATTACACAAATTAAAAAATAACGTGTGTGTTTTCCTACAGAAAAGCTTCCAAAAAACTGACCCACATCAAAAAATGCAAAATAATGGAATATAATTAAAAAATTAGTTGCAAGTCTAGCAGCAAAGCAATTAAGTGAGGATATATTTACTAATATAAACAAAGGGAATATTTGCAACTACAGGTGAAGCCCCAACTATCTTAGTTCTACCGACACAAATAAAAATTAAATTCTCTCTAAAAAAAATAATCTGATTATTTAAAATAGGAGTAAAAGCCATTGCTACCTGATGAACTACCTAGGCTAAGTTCCTGAAACAAGGACAAAGGGTCGCTATTCTTTTTTGTCTGCTCAGGAGGAGGTTTGGGCTTTGGCGGAGCCCGCAGAGCACTTGCGTAGGACATGACAGGCTTGCTCCCACCAGCGTTCTGCTGGCTGTTGCTGTTCGACTCGACGATCTGCTTGTTGGGCATGAGAGGTGGGAACTGGCCGAGATGCTGTAGCACGCTGTAGTTGAAGGAATTGGATAGCTGTATGTTCTCGGCCTTCAGGTGTTCCTCTGGGGGCTTGACCGTCTTCGGTGGAGCTGCGGAAGGAGTAACCAGAGTTTGGCTAAATGAATCGCTCTGACTGCGGAAATCCGCCTGTAGTAACCCCCAAGCAAGTTCTGCAGGGGATGGAAACTACCTCTGCTGGTAACCTGCCCACCACCACCCATCTTCTCTGTTTAGTCACCCCGAGTCCTAGGAAATGTCTTATTATGAAGTTACCTAGCTTCATTTCCAACTACTGGATCTCGTATTGCCTTGTCAGCAACGCCGAGAAGACCGACATTACCAACACGTTCTCCGTGTGCGTGTACCTACACAGTTCCTAACACGGAACCTGCAATTCTGCACAGGCGGATTTAGCAGAGGCATTGAAGGTAAGCTGCTTCAGAATGGGATCGACTCTAATTTAAACACTTCATCCACTGAGACAGCACAAAGAGTATTTCATTCTTCTTGCTTTATAGCTTAATAGGCTAAAATTAAAATTTACAGCACCATATATAATTCATTCCTAAACAGCAATTCAGACTCCTGAATGCCAACCAACTAATGACTGGTATTTTAGTCTGAATGCATTCCTGCTAATTGATATGTTCTTGCTCCACATTTAACAACTCCTGTAACTATCAGAAAAAATGGCACTTTAAACCATAGGTATAAAACTGCTTTCAAGTGAATTTCCTGAATCCTAACGAGGTATTTCACTTTTGTCTGGAGAATTCTGCTGTCTTACATAGCTGGAGAAACTCTACACTGAAATGCAGGTATATATTCTATCTAAAACAGCCTAGGAGTTGGGCAACAGATACATACTGCAATTATTTCAATCTGTTAATATCTAATGTTATTTTTAAAGTGCATGCTTTAAACTAAAGGTATTTTTAATGTACCATCAAACGAGTACAGAAGCAGAAAACCAAAGTATATAGTTAAGTTTCTAACTTAAGGAAGGATCGCACATAGGCTTTTGTTTTTGATAAAGTACTCAAAAAAATTCCAACCCATAGAAGAATGCACATGGAAAGAGCATAAGCAAAACAGTTTTGCTAGGGTTGCTACAATTAAAAAAAAAAAAACCCAGAACACAAGCAAAAAAATCTCCCCAAAACAACCACAGCACTCAAGAGGAGACAAGGAATGACAAGCAGAGCCAGAGGTAAAAGCTATGTGTGGTAGAGGTGTCTAACAGAAGAAAAAATAGAAAACAAACATCTTGAATAAGAACTTTTTCTTTCTATCCAGAGAAAAAGCAATGCAAATCAAGCTCTCAGATAGCAATTTGGGAAAGTGCTTGCATATAACAACACTGAGCAGTTCAAAGCAGCTCTCCCTGCGCTCCATAAATCCACGTTGTTGTAACTGAATACTTGTGCCACAGCCATTTCTGATGTATGGAATATATAAGCCCTTTACCAGTCTGGTGTCATGATCGCTCACTCTCAGGCAACCAATACAGGTACAGGACTAGTTCATAGCATCTCATTCTCATGGGTTTTTATTTCATGGAGAGAAATCAATAGTAACCAGGAACACTGAAGTTACTGGTCATTGACCCTTAGAACTATAAAACACCATTTGGGCTTTAAATATGATCATCACAGCCAGTGAGCTGTAAATGCAGAAAAGCACAGCAGCCATAAAAATGGAGCTTTGTTTGCATGAACTATTAGGTACAGGGCAATGTTGCATATACGTTTATTTACAAAACAGAAATCAGGCTTAACTACAATAAAAAACATTTTCATAGCAAATGCAGATGCTAGTCAAAACTTGCCCCTTTCATTTAGGATTTATTATTTGACAGCAAATGTATAGATATGGTACTTTTCCATATACATACATTTCCTCTGAGGATTTTACTCACAAACGTGTTCCCAAGCTTTACATAAAAGCAAAAAAATGTGGTATCAGCTGATCCCAGTATAACCTTGCTAGGGTTCCTGAGCTCCTGTTAGATAACCACAGAGCCTAGAGAGCAACTTCAGAGACAGATGCTACTCTTGATGACACATAATATCATGCATTCAGCTCCTTGATTTTCAGTAAAAATATAAATAGACTGAAGGAGGTGCCCTGAACTTGAAGCTTTTAACTTGGCACAAAAGATGCTGCCATAAACACGGTTTTGTAAAATAACATTTTCACACTTTGGAAATGAAAATGTACATTAGGGACTTAACTCTTGAGTGCTGTCACTGACATAAACAGCTTTTTTTCATTCATTCCACACTGTATGTTTCTACTTCACAATTACTATACCAGGAAATTACAAGATAATTTGGGTTTATAAAATTTGACCAAAAGCAATTAGATCTTTTAAGGGCAATAAAACCAGCTTATAAATATTTTTAAATTATTTTTTTAATTATTAATTTTTATTAAAAACATTATTAAACGTTTTTAATATTCACAGTGGAAAGTTGTTCATATTTTTATTAATACTTTTTTAAATTATCACTGGAAATCCTTGAAGCAAAATCATGGACAAGAAACTGTACTGTCTCCTGGTGATTTTGTTTCTCACAAACATTAAAAATATGGAGAACAGAAGAATGCTCTACTTGCAGCTTTTTTTAAATCACTGCAAAGTTAATTTCATTTCTCTCTGCTAAATCAATCGGCACTGCTACTACCGCTAGGGAAGCCAGGTTCCAGCATGATTCTTCCACACTGAGAGTTTAAACTTCATCATTACTTTGATGGAATACCAGAATTTACTAGGGAAGACACTGAGATTACTAATTCAGTTTATGTTGTTTCTCCCCCAGACTGTAATACCAACAAGAAATATCACTGATTCTGGAAACAAACAATCTACCTTGCAAATAAATCCCACCAGTTAGCCCAGCTCCTCTTAGAAAAGCTCAGTTGCACTTGGAACCACTGGCAGAGAATACGTGGGCTTACTAAAACTTCTGCGAGAAGACTGAGAAGCAGCATTGCTTTCTGTAGATGAAGAATACTCAGCAGTATTCTTTAGACATCAGCAGTGTACCAGAATGTTAACAAGATAGCAAATGAAACCAGGATTACTCTCAGCAAACCTTTAACTACCGAAACAATGGATACGTCAAAAATGTTTGTTTAAATTAGGTTTGGGATTGGAAGAGATGGCAGGAAACATTTTGTAAAGAAAACCAAAACAAAACCAAACCTCAAACAAACAAAAAAAAACCCCAAACAAACAACAGACCCTTTCATTTAGACTTGCTCACTCCCCTGAATAGTCTACTTAATGGAGCAGAGACAGAGAGAAGCAACGATCAAGTCTGCACCTACCTAACAACTCCCGGGGTGGAACTGCTCTGTTGGCTCCATTGCATGGAATGTTTGGGTATGGGGCAGATGAGGAGGAGTTTACCCACAACTCAGGTGATGAATAGTTGAAAGATGACTGGTTGCTGTGGTCCTGAAGCTCTTTACACTGACCAAGACTGTCTTGAGGAGTGCTTAATTCTTCAGAACAAGCCTGGACTGAACTAGAGGAAATTCTTCTTTGGTACAACGGCCTGCCTGGTCCTCTTGGTTCATACTGTGAACAAAAAAAAAACAAAACAAAAAAAGGTTTTTTGCTCCTTTGATTCAACTGCATGTATCAAATACCATTTTTCTATCTAATTTTTTCCCTGCAATGTCTTATGAAAAAAGAAAAAAAGTCCTTTGCATTTAGAAAAAAAAAAATCTAACGCATTTAAAGTTATATGTTGTATATTGCAGCCACTGGTAATGCATTTTAATCACACAAAAGAGAAACAGAATTTTAAAAGGAAGTGCAAGGAGCATCAACTAATATTCCTTAATTCTTATCAACCTTTACATCTCACACTCCTACCTAGGAGATGTACCACACAGTGAGAAGGAAGATACCCAGCATTCAGAAAGGAAGCAAAGGAAGCACAGAAACATACAACAGCAAGAGAAAATGTTCAATTACAATGTAGAGAGGGGGAAAAAATGGCTTTTCATACAAATGAGTAACTCGTACACCAGGATGTGGGGAAGCACGATACATGTGTATACTGGATTTTGTGTATCTACACACAAAACGAACGCTCTGGAGAAGTGTGTGCCCTCAGGAAAAATAACGCAGAGAATTTTACCCAAAACCAGTGAAATTACTTGCTTCCATGATCTACAGGGTTTATGTAGATGAAACTGGCAGGTGCTCCATCATTTAACCTGTTGGCTCCAAGTTCAGATTTAAGGACTCTCTAAAACTTTCTCAAGATTCAAAGTGAGTCTGTTGTACTACAGATTATTTTTAAAAATAAACACAGAATTTGCTCCCTTCTGCACTGTACTAACAAGAGCAAAAATAACACAAAAGTCATAGAAGTAAATCTATACTTGGTAAAGGGAAAAACTAAGTATTTGAGTGAAATGCCTAAAAAATTAGCTAAATAAACATCAAACTCGCCTGCAGTGCCCCAACATTGTTATTATATCATCCACAAAAAAAGACAGCGAGAAACACAGCGTATGACAGAAAACTGTAATATCTCATTAGAGCCACCACATTACTGTATCAAGGGGGCAGCACTTGGACATCCCACCACTCAACTCTCTTGAGAATATTCTTCAATAACAACAAAACAAAACAACAACAACAAAAAAAATCAGAAGTTATGGCCTGAATCACACCCAAAAAGGTCACTTTTCCTTGAGTATAACAGGCAGTTTTGGTAAGCAATCAGGAAGTTATCAAAGGTCTGGATACTTGCGAGAAGAGGACCAGACAGAATAACTTCAGTATTCCCTTTGATATGCAGTTTAAATCTGGTTTGACTAAACATATGCAAAAGCTTTTAAGTATCAAGTCCACGAGCAGTTTTATAAATTGTGATCGAGAAAACAGTTTAGTGAGGATACTGGAAGTCGTGACACCTCCCCTGACACCTGCCTTATATGAGAGATCTCTTAAAAATATACCCAGAATTCTATCTTGATTTCTTTGTGTATTCAGTCCTACCTACCAGCCAACTAGCAGTCTTGGAAACTTTACAAGCAAGTCTCTGTCTTGTAACACTTTTACTGCATTTGGCATTTCTGTCACATATTTCGAAAGGATGAAGAAATGAGAACTAAAACAAATTTGCACTAATTACATAAAGGCTCACTATTTGTCTTCAGATAGCGGGAGCTGTCACAAACTCTATAGGAATATTTATTAGTTTATTACTGCTGAAAAGTCATTGTTCCTATGTCCCGCTGTACTGATGGCATTAACTGTTGTCACAAAGTATTAGATTTTATACAAGGTGGTACGGCTTAATGGACCAAGACATAGAATGTCTAAATGTCTATAAAACCAAACATTATTACACCTCTGTCTGGGCCTGAGGACTCCATTAACCTCTCTGGATCTGTATAAGACAGAAATTTGTAAAATGCACTGGAATTCAATTTTAGTTATTTTGCTCAGGCACATAAACTAAGTATTTTCTATTTTCAGAAGCTGAAAGACAATTAAATATGTTATTACGTTGGAAAGTGATGAGCAGGGATACCCCACACTGCTTCTCTGAAAACCCTGACAGAAATGCATCACAGAACAAGCTGCTTAACTTTATATACAAATATTGGATTACATGCAATCAGTGCAAGATTATCTGGGAATATTAATTCTGGCATTCCAGGAATACAACCCGGCTCCAGCATACTTCATGTCTACATATCATACACTCCTTAGCACTCCAGATTACAACAGGGATTAAAAACGCCTGTTCAAAATGTGACCTGTCCGAGTTATGGGATGCAGATAATGCAAGCACGTGCATACAACACACACCCTTAGAGCCCAGAACAAAAAAAGATCCAGAGGGACAGAGCCAGCTCTGGTGTGGCAGGGTTTGTGCTGGACCCACATTCACGCAGTACAGCTGGATATTTCTGCACTGATTTCTAACACTCTGAGCCTCCAAAATACCCAGGGTGGCTTTACATAGAATTAGCTCAGGCCAGGTGGGATTTATTAAATCAGGTTTTGTACTACGTTGAAACAGTTGTACTGCTCCGGTCTCAAGTTCTTAGGAAAAGTAACTCAACCACATTCACAGATTAATACTGAGCCAAATGGCTGGCTTATTCAAACTGACGTTCCAAAGAGTCATTTCATGAGGTTTCACCTGGGGTGTCATTAATTTGCATTCCAGATAAATGACAGGCAGATAACAGAGTAATGACTGCAAGAAAACTCCCAAGTAACATTCAAAAACCCGAGACCTCCTGTTTAGTAGAGACAGTGTTATACCTGCGGTGATGAGAACCACAAATACACACAGGGTGAACAGGGAAGACAGAGAAAACTTTTACCTCGCCGAAATTCCCAGTGTGAGCTTTTAATACGTGAGGCATTTTACATTCATGACCACTTCAAAGTATAATTTGATATTAAAATGACACAACAATTGCATACGCAGACAAAAATGCCTACCTCTTCTAAGCTGTGGAGCGAAGAAGCAGATACTGCTCGAGATGCGAGTGGATGAAATGGCTCCTGACCAACTGCATGCTGATGATTCTGTATTTGTATAAAAGGGTTTTGTTGCGACCTATGGGGCAATGGAGGTATACCATAATGAAAGCCCTGCCCCATAAGGTGATTCTGCTGTAGGTTAGCATAAGTCCACGATCCATCAGGTTGCAGGTATTTCAAGGGAGACGGGGTTATATGTTCAGATGGCATTGAGAAAGGGGGATTGTATATTTGGGGTAAATGCTGCTGAAATGCTGGGTTACTGGGTATTTCAATGTCTCTGTTGTTTTCAGTGAAGTTAGGGAAGTGACCGCTGTGGTTAGAGTTGCAGGAAGGAGAAGGGAGAGCTGGTGGGCTTCTGGGCTGAACTTGTCTGTATTGCAACAGTCTTGACTGAGGGGGTGGCATTTCAGCTAAGTCCCGACTTTCACTTTGATCACGGTGTGACAGTTCTCTGAGCAAATCCTGGAATCTGTATTGACAGAATAAATGTATCAAGAGAAAGAAAAAATGTTTTGCTGAAATCCCGCTCTTTTTCAGGTGGAGAAAACTCAAAAGCACAAAACACCGGTTTTAAGTATACTCATCTTTGCGCTTACTGACCCTAACTTCAAAGGATGTGACTGAGCCATCAGAAATGAGGCACAAGAGGATTAACTGGATGAAATACCTACCTGAATCATCTCAAAGTTTTAGTAACTCTTGAGATTTCCTTTTCAGTCAGAAGAATCAATTTTTTGTTATCTCTTAAGAGACAACTAAGGGAAGGATTTCCTGCTTTGTTATACAAAGTAAAAAACTTCACACAGTTAAAGAAAATTTTAACCCCTTAAAAGGCAAAAGCCAGAACTATCAGGGATTTCCCTCACTTGCACAATATACTTCCAAACTTCTTCAAAAGGTCAAGAATATTCAATTCAGCACTTCACAGTCAGATAAGAGAGCATTTAGATGCTTTACCATGGCTATAACAAACCAGATGAAAATAAAGCATAGTGGGAGATGACAGTAAACAGAGGCAATTTAAAACCCCAGCCTTCACAATATACATGATTAAAGCTGATGACCACTGGAACCATTTTTCTGTTTATGTTCAACAGCTTCCTTTCTTGCCCCCTAATGCTCCATCTCAGATATAAGTATTTTTTTTAAGCTGCTTTTAAAAGCAAAGGCTTTTTGAAAAGGAAGAAAAGTTTAGGTTTTATTGGGAGGCAGTGTTTGGGGAGGGGTTGGTTTGTTTCTCTTCAAGCACATAAATCTGAGACTGCTAATTCCATCTGAAGAATTTACAACTTAAATAGGCCTTAACTATACTCAGACACCTCCTTCATAAACACAAGGTTGTTACACTCTATCCATTCCTTATTCCATAAATACAGCACTGAAAAGCTCCATAAAAGTATTTTTTCCACTACAGCTTTACTGCCCAATATACTAACAGAATAAAGCATAACACATAATAAAAGCATAGTTGTAAGTCAGCCTGCCAACTACTTTAACCTTCATCATAACGGCAGCAAAAAGCAATACCTTTAAGCGTCTTGCACTTGATCACAGTGTTACAGATAGGTGCCCACTGCTCAGTTTTATACAAGCTCTGATGACTCAGTAAACAAATACCTTGAATATGTTGCCTCTGTTTCATCTTCTGTATTACTGGCAAGTTTCCAGTTTGCCCTAACTTGCTGCTGTTGATGCAATCCAATTGGTTGCTGAGGAAGATGTGGTAGATGAGGATGGTGATGGTGTTGATATGGAATAGTGCCTTGACTGAGATAGGCATTATGTTCATTCCATTGCTGTAACCTGGCTTGTTGTTGCTGCCTTATTGTTTCCAAAGCTACATTTCCATGCATACGATCTACAAAAATAGTTTTAAAAAAAAAATTTATCTAATGCCCCTTTTTAAAGATCTTTATGTCAGAAATAAAAGAAAACTTTTTTATACAACATATTCCAGGGCCTACTATATACTAACTGCATTGCAGTGTAAAAGCTGGTTATTTAAATCATATGGAAAAAATCATATAAACATGAATCTTCTAATAAAGTGCTGAATAGTCAAACATGCCTCAAGCAGCAAATTATGCTCAATGACATTACTTATGGAAACTAACCCAAAAACGTCCCAATTCAGAGCAATATGCCTGAAAAGGTAAATACCTCCTTCATTTTCACTTCAATGTAGTTATAATTGCACACTCTGAATTTAAATAAAGAAAAGTCACCTACCTAAAGTGTCCCCTAAGGGCATTCCTGATGGATTCTCTTCCACGAAGTTGTTCAAGTGGGTTGGCAGAACAGGGTTGTGCTGTGCAAGAGGCCTCAAAGGATTACTGACTTCTTGTAACATAGGTGGGGGGTGTTGTTCTGAAATCACAGCATCTACAGCAGGAGAATGCGGTCGGTGGGGAATTGGATTATTAAAAAAAGATTGGCTGGGGCCTGCCTGGTAAGCAGGGGAAAGCTGCGAAGGTTGTGGAGGCTGCTGATTCAAATGATTATGCTGCTGAACTACCTGGCTTTGCTGGGGTGGCATTTGGTTTTGTTGTTCAGGCAAATGATTTTGTTGTTGACTTAAAAGGTTTTGCTGCTGTTGCAGAGGATATGGCTGCCTTGGTATCTGTGACAGGTGCTGGAAGTGGCGATTGGGAACTGCGTACTGTGAGTGGGGTGGGGTGAGATGTAGGTTCAGCTGCCTGGGGTTAAGATTATCTTTGCGATGAAATTTAGCATTAGGATAACCAACACTGGAACGTGACTCTGGGCTTCTGTTCTGAGAATTTGCTTCTAAGTCAACCTAGAAAAAGAGAGTGAAAAACTTTGAAAATTAACATTAAAAACCCTAAACTAGAACATGTCAGTAATGAATAAATTCATTAAAAGAGAGTATTAAAAATACACCAATCCACAAACCCAAAGAAGACAAACCCACCTGCTTGGATTCCAGAGGTTTCTTCTCAGGTGTTCGAATTTTACTGATTTCAGGTCCAGCAGGCGTTTCACTTTTCCCTAAAAACATTAATTAGTTTCAATATAAAAATGATTATTTGGGTTGGGTTTCTTTTTTCCCGACACAGGAAAATTTAGACTTACTAGTATAGCATTTGCAGCATCAGAGACATTTAATATAATTTACCCAAATATCACCCTTCCTTTAATCTCTGCACTTTGTTCATTACTGATCACCAAGGAGTTCTTCCAAATTAATTGCAAAGAACATCAGCAGTAGTTACCACTGGACTACAGAACAGAGACAGACCAATTATACCCTCAACATACCTACAGTCCCCAACTTCGAATCTCACAAAATCTTAGTTATTCTATTTGTATGGGCAAATCACAAGTTACTTCCTCGACTCTGCAGATTCCTTGATGTCACTTAAAAGACAGACAGAAAAAATTCCTTTCCGCAATACTCTAAAGTACAAACTCCCTCAAAACAAAACTAATTTGCAATGCAATTTCAACAACTAACCATTTCGACTTTGTTCATGTTGCTCCTTGTCTTGATGCTGAAGCTGCTGCTGTTGTCCTATGCTAACTGGTGAATGATGTCCCAGGCCATAAGGTATAGGAGACCCACGCCCATGTGCCTGTAACAGGTTCATATTATATGCCATAGCTGCTTGATGAGTAATGATTCGAGGGTCAACTGCAAACCTACCCTGATACCCCGTCCATGGTACCTACATAATTTAAAAAAAAAAAAAAAAAAAGCAGCAATCTGTTAAGGTACAGTAAAGGAAGTAAAGTAACAAGCACACCGATATTAGCTCAGTAACCAGCAGTTTTCCATCCATCAGATGACCTGACACACTAACACACAACTGCAGGTGGTGCTGGAAAGGCAGAGCAGTAAGGGCAGACCTAGCAGCAAGAAGCAAGGAGCAAAAGTTTTGGAAGACTACCCTGGGCAAAAAATTTTGTATCAAACCCCATTCTTGTTCCAACGTTTTCAAAATTCATAGAGAAAAGATTGATGGACAAACTGTATTTTAATGAACTTTATATTAATCTCTTCTCTAAATAAATAGGAGGGGATGAAGTTCAAGAAAATGCAAAGCCCTTCTCCGGGTAATTAAGAGACATTAGGCTATGTCTCAGGGGGGAAACGGAGAGCCTCTAACCTGAGGTCCTTTATGGTCCTTTTACCACTCTGCTGTAATCTTATAACAAAAGGAGAGGGTGTATCATACCTCTGCACCCACAAGACACTTAGTGAAGTAACAGGACTACTGCTAAAATCAAGAGACTCTCCGTCTGTTAAGAATGGCAGGGCCGCTCCCAAGTGCCTGTGCTACATGGCACAGGTATTACAGATCATCTTCCTAAATATCTGAAGTAAAATCCACCTCCTGAAAGCATGTAAAAGAGTCAGGCATTTTTACAACGTTTTAAATTTTATTCCTAAAAGGAATGCAAAGGAAGACAGCTCTGGATCAAATTAGTTCAATTGTGCCCTGTAGGGAATTTATTAAAAGGAGGAAACTTTTGCATAAGAGGAGAGTGCAGGGGAAATCATCAATACTCAGGCTGACAAAGCACCCTTTACTGATGACAGCAGACAATCTCCTCACGTTTTTACCTTGGATATGGAAACTGCCTTAAACAAAGCAAAGCGATCACTTCATCGTACATGAACATAAACACATTTTACTTCACTCCCTGCTTGTTTTAAGTGTAACAACTTTCATCCAATTCTTTTTTTAAATTAGTGTTTGCCGTTGAAATGTGCACTTTGAACTTTAGCTTTAGGCTACTACTCCATCTGTACAATCTCAAATCATCTCCAATGAGCTTCTTTTCAAAAGTAGGTGTCTCATTAGTACCTCAGTCTTCCCACTTAATTATTTAAAAAGCCATCCTCAGGGAAGGTGAGCTCAAAAATACTTATTTTTTAATATATTTTTTTTGACTGGAAATACATAAAAATACATTAACCTTGGAACAGTAAGACAGAACTTTTCAAATTACCTTGGCTTGATATTAATATAACGTGAGCAAACACAACAGAGATGCAGCTGCTGGCCTTCTCACTCCATTTAAAACTATCCATCAAATGAAGATTTCTAGTAAGCTAGGAAAAGGGAAAATTCTTGACCCAGCAGAGAAAACCAATCTATAGATGCCAGCTGATCTAAGACATACAACTGTAATTAGAGTTCCTACAGCAGGTCCCCTATACAGCATCAATAACCTAAATTACAATAGAGGACTCATAATTATTAAAAAACAAGTTAACTGTCTGCCAACATTTAGCATTATGAATGGAATTAAACACATCTGCATGCGTGGGTTCCATGTCATTCCCCCAGTCTTCAGGAGCTGTGTACAAGACATACATGTTACCCCACAGCATCACATCTGCAGCCTTTGTTCTTTCCTCCCTGTTTTCCTCCTGGAATATGTGACTGTGAAGGTCAGAAATAAAGGAGAGACTGCTTCTTTAATCTGTGTGAATTTTGGTGGGATAGGTTTATTTGGAATGCAAAATTCCATACATTAATGTAGTCTAAAAGACCTCATTAGGGATCTTCATTGTGTTCTCAAATGCCATTAAGGAAAGGGATTGGAGAGGAAACTGGTTCACTATGAGGTTCTGGAAGGGGAAAATATCCCATTATGCTTATTTTTCTTATCACTTCACTTCAGACACCTCACACTGCAGACATCCAAAGCTGGTAATTTAAACTGCATGAAGCCAATAAAGAGAAACAAGCTCCATCTGAATCACCTGTGTCTCTCCAATGATTAAGAACTGAACTAGGCAATTAATTCAGATGCAGGTATCTCAAGTCAGATGAGACAGATTTCACTGGTGTGCCTAAACCTAAAGCTGAGAAAATACATCAAGTTACATGAACACGAAATTGGTTTTAGGCTGCCTGGAGTTATTTGTGGGAGCAGTGGTTTTAAGCCCTCATTTTCTGGTAGTTCTCTGCACAGCCACTCCTAAAGAGGACATATTTGAAGTAAAAGGTTGAAAAAACTTGCAAAATATTCACTAACTGATTTTGCTATTTATTTTTGTACGTATAATAATTGAGGGGAGGGGGGGAAAAAAACCAGACAATGAATTCTTACAGGCAAAGGCACAGACATGACCATATTTCCTCCATAGACAGCAGGTACATAGAGAATACTTGTCCCAGTGTGTGGATCTATCCTTTGAACAGGACTTGGAGATTTCCCCAGATTGGGGTGAGGTCCCAGAGGAGGAGGGGGAGGAGTATATGCTCGGATAGGATTTCCAATTAGAACAGAAGGATTGGGCTGAACTGAAAAGAAAGAAAGAAAGAAAAAAAAGATATATACATATATTAAAAAAAAAAAAAAAAGATACACACTCAAAAGGAATATGAAGACCATTTCTTTCTGTCTTTCATCCTAATAGCTTCTATCTTTATAAAGTACGTGTGCAACTCTCTAACACTATAGGTGTGATACACCAACAGAAAGCATTAATCAAATCCTGTATACCATTTCAAAAATTTGAAGAGGCAGAAAATACGAGTTGAGATACAGAGAAACAAGTAGCTGGTAACTGCATTAATGAAAGAATGTCCCAAACCAATTAAATATGTTGACAGTCAGACTGGCTGTTAAACACTGCATCAAAAACTAAAATAATCCTCCTGTCATTAGCAGGGAAGACAAGCTTTACATTATTGCTTTTTCAAATTAATAACAAAATTATTAGGCTGTTACATACTACCTTGCAAAAGTATGATCAGTAGCATCTGGATATATGACAGCACAATTTAAGTTCAAACTACATCATAAAACAGTGCATGCAATACATTATCCTAACTCTTTTAGTGCAAATACACTGGTACAGTATTTTACATTATGAATTTCAAACACAGCCAGTTTTAAGCAGCCAACAACTATGCTGTGTAAAGGCTCTAAAGTCAGTGTGCACAACACCTGTAAAGGGACAGTCTTGGAAATACCTGATGTCCACTTAACAGTCTATAATCTGTTTCCCAAATGCACACAAGTAGTTAAATGGCTTTCAAATAGAGAGCAGACCAGATACTCAATTTATGTGAAATTATTATCAACGTCACTGGAGACAAATCAGCGTGAGCTCAGAGGACTTCCTTCAGTAACCACAGAGGTACTTACCAATTCCATCAGGTGGGAAATGGTCATTCTGATTATGATGATGGACCTTGCCCTTTAAACAGAAAAAACAATAATAGTTATGTTTTGCATTCTTACATAAACCAGAGCTCTTTATTTCAAGTGAACATTATAATTAAAAACAAAATAGAGTTTGGAAGAAGTTAGCCCAGCAGTTTATTCTTACACATTCTGCTGTTCACTTCCATTACCTGACTATGAATTCACAAAGTTGGACATTAAATACCACTAATCCAATTAACCAGTGGGTCATTACCATCCCTCTGGGAATACTCTCTCCCAAGGCCTGTTTTCAGATGCAAGAAGAGTTACAGCTAGCTGCTACGAGTTTCCTTTCTCACCGTTTTATTTCCTGCTGCCTCATTTCTTTAAGGAGCACCACCCAGCACTAACACAACCCTCAGTGTTCCTCTTCCACAGCAGCTCTTAGTGGAACCATGATCCATTTTCTTCTCCAGGTTTCAGCTCAACAACCTTGGAGATGAAGCAGCTGCCACCAGTTTTACTCAGTTACTCACGCAGCCTCATTAGACATTGCCTCCCTACCCCATCTCCTGTATCTGCTTCTGGACTTTGGCCCCTTAATGACTGCTCCCCAAAAAGTATGATACAGTAGAGTCAAGAACCAGAGTAGTCTGGGGAAACTGTTTTTCCTTGGTGAATTGTACATTAGAAAAGGAGATTAACAGAACTGAGTTATCCCTCCTACATGCTCATGAGCTTACAGCGTCAACTAATTAGTTAATATGCATAAACTGCAAGCACATATTCAAATGCTAGTATGCTCTACAGTCTTTTGCAGGATAGGAATACCTTACTTAATCTGGACCTAAGTACTTTCACAAATTTAAAATAAATCTTAAAACTCTTTGATGCTGCAAAACTTTTCTTGCCCAGGAGATAAGTCTAGGCAGTTTTCCAGCAGTCTGAGCAAATTAGTCAGGGTACAGAGACAGGTTGTTTGACAATGTTGACTCATGCATAAACCAGATTAAAGAACGGGTCTCTGCATTTCCCTCTCGTTTTAAAAATGAATTATTGAAAAATAAAATAATACTTGCTTTTCAATGCAGCACTTAAACAAAAGAAACCTGTTTATTCACTAAAGAGAAGATTCAGCCTAAAACTGTAGAGGAGCTACATGCCTTAATCACTCATGATTTGCACAAGGTATTTCTGTATCTTTTACACTGTCAGTTAGCGCCAAGCTATGTGCAGAAGTCTAACAAATCTCTGTTTTTACCTACCATACTGGTATTTTACAGGTGCCAGATTTTTAAAACTAAAATAGCAAATAATGACATAAATTCATAATAATAGCTGTCGTGTTGAACGGCAGCTTTAGCATGTAACAGTATCAGACTGGTAAATATAAATCAACTGGGGCCATGCGTTAGTCAGGGAAGGGAGGCAGTGGCTTCCTTCTGTCTTTGTCTTTTAATGGTTTTGATAGTTTAATCACTTTATAATAGTCTATTATTAAATTAAGTTATCATTTCTCAAAGATTTCCGCAACAAGGTTCATTTCCCCACCCATCTAAAAATCACCTAAACCTACATTTTAGCTGATGGCAGTTGAGAGCACTGGAGCACAGGTACGCTCAGTTTCCTCTAAAAACCTGCTCCGCCTTCAGAGTATAAAAATCCACATTACATAAAGGCACTTAGAGGAAATTCAGAGCAAGATTCAGGTGACTTAAGCAGTTAACAGCCTCGTCACTCCTAGGATCCTCCTTTAGTCAACTGGCAGGAGAAGAGAGTACTCTCCAGAGAGTTAATCAGACCTGTGGTCCTCACCGCCTGTATCAAATGTCCAGGATGACAATGCATCCCGATTAAGTGCCTGAATCCGGGCCAAAAAGCTGGAGCACAGGCAGTGAGCGGGAGGTAGGCAGAGCTGTAAAATTCAGAGCCTAATTTACTGTATGTTAACTACCCTGCGGGAAGCTCCGAGTTCTGAAACTTTCCGTTTCCACATCATCACCTTTAATAAAGGCTGTGCCCATCCAGCTCTGCTGTTCCTTCCGCACTGCCACCACCCCCAGCCAAACCACACTGGTTTGATGCCCCCACAGCCAGGGCTGCCATGAAGCACAGCAGCCCACCGCTAGCCAGTTCCACATTAGCCATTTGCTTCTCAGAGAGACAGGACTGAAACTTCTCCTCTTCTTTAAAAAATAAACAGTAAAGAGGTTTTTAATGCCCTTACATAAATCCGAGAGCAATTCTGCTGAATAAGGCGGCGCCAGTTTTACAAAATCACTTTTCACAGCATGTGAAAAACAAGCCCTGAACTGCACAGATGTCCATAAACTCACCACAAAATGCTGTTCTCACTTTTTCGCTACAAAATCCACCAGCACTAGGCTTTTAATCTTTCATCTTTTAATGTTAAATATTGTACTTAGGAGGTCTAAAATAAGCAAAGCTAACCATCTGCTTTTAAGGCTTGAGCAAAGGGAAATGTATCGCTTATCACAGCCATCTTCTGCGTGTGTTTGAGCATTACCTGCTTGCTTTACTTCTGTTTCTGCACATGCTAGCTGTCAATTGTATTCAGAGGGAAGAGATTTTATTACAATTACAATATAGGTTAAGCTGAAAAGACAGTGCTGGCAGTTTGAAAGTGTCTCTTCTGATTTCTGCAGCACAAGTGCTTAGTTTACTAACAAACTGGAAGAAAAATAAACAGAACAGTCTAGTCACAAGACTCTGACTTCCCCCGCCCTCCTTTTTTTTTTAAAAAATGTACTATACCTGTGTTTTCAAACACTCTTCTTTCATTTTAGGAAACAAAAAGTATGGAGAGCGATGTTCTATTATTAAAGAAAATGAGTTCAAGACCAAAGCACTCATGAAAAATCAGAGTGCAGCAAAGACTTTTAAAGACACTGATTTTTTAATTTACAGTTTTCTGTACGCCTAGTGTTTTGACACATGACTAGATGCTTTAGAAATCTGGTGTTTGTTTCAGAAAGTAATGCAATCTTGATGAAGAAACCAAATGTTCTCACTTACAAACTCTCTTTTGGGAAGGACTGCCAAAGGGAAGGCTTTCCTTTTTGTACTGTTAAAAACCCTGTCGTAAAAATTTCATTTAAATGATAAAGCCGGCAACAAAAATGCAATGCTATGGAAAACATGCACGTTTCTTCCTTCTTGTACAACAGAATTCATCACAAAGCTGACAACCTGCATTTTATTTGCGTCTCTAAACACAATTTAATGAAATTGTAACTCAAATTATTTTGAAATAAACTACAAAGAACTATGAAAACTGAATTAATTACTAATATATCACCCCAAAAAAAAGCTCCAAAATGTAGTGTTATTTTCTATCATCTTACGGAAGCTATGTATTTGCATCACTTCTTTACCTGCTTTTACAAAAACAGCTAGTAAAATTACCACTGAGTGGCAATTCCATCTCTCTGCTCTCCTGATGCTAATGAAATCTGGTCTTCTGAAGGATGTTATCAGTGAGCTAATCTAGGTGATACACTGCTTTACAAAGTATTTTTAATTAAATCACACAACTATCTTACGTAACAGAAACCCCTGAACTTTAAACGTGATTTTTAGATCAAACCAAATCACTTTTTGCTCTTATTTTGTTGCTTCCTTATACTCCTTGCCACTGCCTACATCAACCTGTTGTTTCTTGGGGTACAGTCAGAGCACAGGCTGCTTGGGATAGGGATTGCCTCTTGTTCACAGGCTTAAATTTGCCTTATCTAAATACTGAGGCCAAGATCCATGGTTGAAGTTCATCAGGGTCAGTGCAACACAGTCAATGAACAGAGTGACCCAAGGTATACATTTTAGTAAGGAAACAAGGCTTGGACAACCCCAAGCTATGTTGCTAAATACTGTATTATAATACAAGCCTAGAGCCTTCACTTGAAAATGCTGAGGATCCCTCTGGAATTTGCATTCATAGCTGACTGCATTGATGCCATTTTAAAACCATCAACTTGTTCAATAAACCTTTTATATCATTTCTCAAAAGGCATTTCTACGTTCACTTCCACCTCCTGACAAAATTCGTCATCAGTAAAACCTTACCTTTGGTGGCGACTGCTGTTGTTTGGTGGCATTCGCTGAATGTTGGTGCCGAAGAGCTCGGGGGATAAACTCCGGAGCTAGTGGGTTCAACACATAAGTTTTCTTTAACTCCAAAGCTTCCAACTGAGCTTTGATCTGTTCAAACGTGATACCATGGAGACTTTCATTCTCGTGACATAGAGCAATAAACCTTTCCCAAAATTTCCTATGGAAACAATTTTTAGAAACAATAAAAAGGAGTAAGACTCAATGGCTGTTGTTAAAATTAAAACAGATTTAATATAACCGTGTGGCATTTTTATTTTTCATGTATGCTCATTTTACACACCAAGCCATCCATCCTGCAACATGATCCATGCATCTGAACCCCACAGCATAATGCAAAGCTCCCCAGTCACTTAAAATGGACATATGGGTCTGTCCACACATATCAGATCACAGCACTGTGTATCACGTTTAAATACTGGGTGTGTATCACATTTAAATGTTAATGTCACAGACAGGCCTAACTTGGAATTTTTTCCTAGAAAATAAAACACGGTGAATACAACGCTTAAAATTCTGGAAAGCATGTGATTTATGGAATTTAATAAAGCTCAGAGAGTCACAGGGATTATATAGATTCTCAGTCCCATAACATGCCCAAAAGATTCTATGAATTTAGGTAGATCGTTCAATTCCAGTGTGGCAAATACCAAAGTTGAGATAGACCCTCAAAACTACTCTTGTGAAACACTTCAGAGTCACATGAAAATGAACATGTCAGGAGTATCTAGAGGGCCTTTGAGATCCTCTGGTGGAAAACAAAACCATCATTGTGTGTTAGATATTTCTATAACATATAGAAGAAATGTCAAGCCAGAAAGACAACCATCAGATGACACATGACATTCTCTATAAAAATTCTGTATCCAACTTTTTGGAGTGTGGAGGGGTTATTTAAACCGTGTAATAGAAGAGAATTCCTACCTGTCTTCTGCCTTCTCATGACATGTCTTTCTATTGCTTATAAAAAAAAGCCTTTACATTTTCAACATCCACAGCTGGATCTACACAAAAATTTTACACTTACAATTTTTTTTTAACCTCAAAGGACTTTTTGGGTGAAGTTACTTAAGCTTAAAAGCTACTTAAATAAGATCTGAAGATGTCACTTAAAAAAAACCCAAACACCTGATTGAGTTGTTTTCTTTCAAAAAATCAAGAGTAATGAAAATTATTAAAAAAGAGTATTAGAAAGACAATGATCTTAAAGGTGGGCTTGACAATAACTCGCTCTAGTTCACCCTCCAGTAATAAGGTCTGGCCTATAAGCAAGCACTGCTATTTCCTCAAAACCTGTAAAATGAGATTGCTACATGCTAATTTTAACAGCAGTGTCACATTTTGCTGAATACCTGGCTTTGTGGAAAAGAGTAAGTGCCTCTCCTGCAAGAATACTGTAATGTTACTGATGTATTTAAGAATTCAAAATAGTTTTCCCTAAAAACCCATCTTCTGTTGTGATTTTGTAGAGGGAAGAAATGCTCTTTTAAAATTCAGGATACAAGATGGCCCTTTTTTCTGCGTTTCCCTGTAAGGCAAATATATCTTGCAACGTTTTAAGTAAGGATTAAAAACCAAAATGAAATACTTCACTGGGATGCTTTAATGATGGAACTCCCTCTGATTAATCAATTCAGTCACCAAACCTACTGCCAAGTACCACAAATCCACTGAGACCCATCCACTTTTGCTTAAAATGCCCCAAGCAGTCTCTCTACACATGGAACACTTGTACTGGGGTGTAAGAACAGAGAATAAAATACCGCTGCCTCTGTTTTACAGTGTGCTCTGGAGTTTAAAGTTAGTGTCTGCCAAAACAGCCCTGTCTAGTCCGATTGTAACACACAGAAATGTAATGATTACCCTGGGCATACTTCACAAAGCTCTCTACAACTATCATTACAGAGTCTTGACTCATTTTGACAGGTATTAGAATATTTATAAAATTCAAGTACTCTCTAAACTTTTTTGAGGTCTGTTTTTCCTAACGAAATGTCACTTCTTTCAGACTTCTGTACTCCTGTTGTACTAAAAAAGAACCATCTTTCTAGCAGCATGCCTGAGCCCCTCCAGCACTATTTCAAAGGGTGAACGTTCAATTATTCAGCGAAACAAGACAATGGTGTATTAAAGCGAAAGCTTGAGATACATCTTAATAAAGCTCCGCTGCTCCTTGTTTCTTAATTATCTTTTGGGTTTATAATTTTGAACAGCTCTACATACATAAACAGCTGCTGTTCTTCGAAAGGCAAACTCAATCCCGAACTGCCAAGACTAACTTATGTACCATGCTGATAGCCTATACTTTGATTTTAACAAGTCTTTGCATGCCCTATTTCAGATATTTTGAAGGAGCCGTACTTGGAGAACCTGCTGAGCCCCCACATTTGAAAACTGGGTCCCCTTTGAGCATCTAATTTAAAGCCACAACACTCAGGCTCACGTGCAAATTCAAGAGGTTATCTTCCCCACTGGGATTACGATCGTTCTCCAACAGAAGCTGTATTTGGACAAATGGTTAGAGAACCAATAATGGTCCTAGTTCCTAGCTAGAGTAACTAGGGATTAACTAACTCTCTGACTTAGGCAACACTGCACATCCTGAACCACCACGCAGGGAAAAGAAGCAAAATTTATTAACTCAGAGTAATTTCTGAACAAGTGGTAAGAGAAACCTCAGTCAGCACGGCACGGCAACCTCTACAGCTAAGTCATGTATCTCGGCAGCGTAAGCTGATGAACTAGAGACTGTTACCAGCAGACTGTAACAGACACGCATTTGGGGATCAAGTGCCCGGGAGGCACAGAGCTCTTTCTCATCAGTTACATAAACCAGATCGTGTCTAAAAAACACCAGGCAGGTAATGGGAAAAGTAAAATAAAACCACAACCATTACTTCTCTTTTAATGAGAAGTTATTAGCTGTTTAGAGCCAATCTCTGTGTTAATGTACGGATACTCTTGACGTGTCCCCAGCAGGTATGTGGTTAAATTCAGGTTATGTTTCATACATGCAGTAAACAAAGGTCTGGTTTCCATTTGGGTTTTCAATCTTAATCTTTGAAAACTGCATCCATTTTCAATACAGTAGACGAATACTGCTCAGGAAAGTAGAACACAACATAGATAAAACAACTGACTAACACATATTTTTAGCTTTATTTTAATAATGTAGTCAGTGCAGCATTTCCTCTCTTCGAGAAATAAGCCTCAGGGTTTATCTCTGATCATCTCAAAATTTCAGCTCTTCCATCAAAGAAGAAACCTTTGAAGACCAACAACTTGGTATCCTTAACATCAGTGTTTACATCTCTTAGCATTTTTCACACTTCTTCATTTAGGTCTGTAAGAAGTAAATTCACTCAAATCTTAACGAGTCTTTTCCTAATATCATCAAGACATATAAAAACATAAATAATGGTTTTCAAGTCTTCTATCTTCATACAACTGCCATAATATTCAACTTTACAATACTACTTTACATCACAATCTTTAATTCCAAATTATATATTACTTTTATTTATAGATAAAATAATAAAACTATAACAGGTATATTAACAAAACCACTAGAAAATAAAACCAAGCTTCTTCAATTGTTACTGTCGAGTAAAAACTAGAGCAACTATAAATACATTAAAAGACAGTTTATCAACGACCAGGTGGTGGATATCTCACACTTTTTCTCTGTAGGCTGTTATACATGGTGACTCTGGATAAGAAGGTAAAACCAGAACAAAACAAAAACAAAAAAGCAACAAAAAAAGCCAGACTTGTCCACCCACAGAGGACACTAAAATGCTCTGCCTCTCATCTGTAGTGGTTTTCTTCGCTATCATTGAAAACAAAATGTCCCCTCTCTGCCCTGTGAGCAAGACTTACTAATCAGGGGACAGGGTGGCCCTTGCACAACTGCATGCTTCCAGCTCCAAGGAGACCTGGCAGATGGCATCGCAGGACTACTGTGGCGTTACACCACCACTCCTCAGTGTACTCGGGGCTACAACTGCCTGCTCTGCCCCAGGGGCGAGCTTCAGCAGCACGCTTTGGGCAAGCTGAAATCACGCCTGCACATTCAAGCCTCTGCAAGAGTTGGGAACACAACTAATGCTTTACCATCTTTATGGTATTTGTATGGATATAAACGTGAAGAATTTCAATTTCATTATACAGTTATTTTAAGGGTTTAAATATGTTGTGTCTTATTTGGCACCTAAAAGAAAATCCATCATTTTTATTAAAACCATCAGTCACAGACAAACACATTTTCTATTATCCTTAGCCTTGATTAACTAAGGAACATATGTAAAGTACCTGCATCTTCCAATGGAACATAAAGCAATAGGATCTCCCACCACAGCTACCAAGGACTGTGCTCTTGTAATGGCAGTGTTCAGCAGTTTGTAATTAGACAGAAACCCATAATCCAAGTCTTCTGTTGAATCCTCCAGTAACTGCTCCTTCCTTTTAATTGGTGTTTGCTTGTGTTTGCATGTATGCCGTGTTCGTACTGTGCTGAGAAACAAAACTCTGAACTGTTTTCCTAAAACAAAACAAAAACCAAAGGTCTGAGATAATTGTAGCTATTTCTGCTGGTAACACAATCAGACCACTGCACTTGCCAGCCAGATTTCACACCTAGATATTCTGAAGAAGCTACCCTTCACATGAATAGCTTTATGCAAGAATAATAAGATTTAAAAATTTTAAAAGATGCACTATAAATAGCACATTCTATTACAAGAATATTTTCTCTTTAAAAAACTTATTTTTCATCTTGATATTAATCACTCCAGAACTTTCTGGAATGCTAGCTATCTTTACAATGTTGCCAGTCAGCCAATAACAAATCTTGGATTTATTTATTCTACCTTAAAAAAAAAATAAATTCTGGACATTCTTGTTTCATATTTCAAAATTTCTCAAATATACAAGTACCTACCATGATAGAACACACCACTCACTTGTCACTCAGCCACTTTATTATCTTCCTTTGTTTATTACTGACTAAAACTGCAACCTAGCAACAGGCTACGCCTCCACAAAATTCTTGTTATCAATGTGATTCCAGGATCACATACCTAAATTCATGGACCCCTTTTTACAGTCTATTCCACAAATGCAAAAATCAGTAAAACATTTTGAGGCTAAAGCCTCATTACATTTTTACTTGGAACTCTTATCGTAGAAATCCAGCAGTTTTCACATTTTCAATTTTTCACTAAATCAATTTATTTTTTAAGTAAGCTTGAACTTAATTTTGAAAAAAGATAAATAAATAAAGTTTATTGCTTTGGTATTCAGTGTTGGAGTAACATATAATCAGCATACTTGCCAATTTCATTTTGATACCTCATTTTTTATGGGCTACATCACAGCTCTCCTTTTGTTCCGATTGTTTTAAGATTATTTTAGTAAGTCTTAACTTCACCAGTCACATTTTTCACTTCCTTAGCATATCTTTGAGACATATAACTATTACTTACCCTGAACATTTAGCACTCTTTCTACACTGACATCAGACAGTCTTTTTTTCCGAAGTTCAGCCCGAATTCTGAACACTTGATCAGCATAAGGTGTTACAACACCTATACTGCCGTCATCCAATTTGCCCCAGGCAACAGGCCATTTTCTTCTTAATTCTTCAACACGCTCTACTACTTCAAACACCTTAAAAGAAAGTCAAAATTCTTAAAAGTATGCTCCACTGAAGATCATTCTTTGATATGGAAAGAGAATTTGAATTTTAAAGCTCTAAAACGTTTACATGACCGAGTATTACATAGTCTTACTGAACAAGCAATTATTATTGCATTCCATAGTGATACTCTAAAATATCATGTATTAATACAATGTATTTACTACACAGTACCTTTTTTCAACCTTAATATAAAACTTTGCTCACAAAAATGTCACCTTTAAAGTACAAGCTGGGAAATTATATCAATAACCTTAATTTTCTGGCTTATGCTCTTATGAAAATGTCAAGTGCAGTAGGACATTTCTTGCCATAGTTTATTTAATTTCCATAAGTAAATATACTGCCTAAATAGGATTATTTTATTTTTATTCTGGATTTTATGTATGTCATATTAGAATTTGATGACTCTAGACACCAGAGCAGAATCACTTCCCATTCCAAAGGATACCATCAGAAGTTTCAGATTATCCATCAACTGTTAGCTCATCTCTATAAAATACTATTAAGCGTGCCACCTGAGAAGACTAATGAGTAATAAAAACTGAAAACCTCCTCCTGTGAGGAGACAGGCTCAAAGTAACCTCCTGCCAAAAAGCACCAGGCATAGCAGCTTCTGTTTCAACACACCGAATAGATACTGCACTATAGAAGGTTATTTCTGAATAAATTCATGAAAAGTTTGTGGTTCCTCTTTTTTTGTTGTTTTACATTTACATTCACTATGTCATTCAAAAAATGTCAATATGTCATTTAATAAGTATTTATCCAGCTATTTGAAGCATGATAATTGATGAATGCCGTTTTCCTACAGCATCACAAATGCAAGCTCAGCCTCTTAGTGGAACCCAGGCAGATAGTCTTTCCTACAAGAACCTCAAGTATTCCTAACTTTCTTCTCTTCTCTGCTCATCCAGTTATCTTTGGCTGCGGAAAGGGGGTGTTAAAAATAAATGGAATGCTTCTAGGTTTTATAGTATCTCTTTTTTGAGTCAGTAAGTGGGAATTCTAGGGACTTTTATGGACATTTCAGGAACATGAGGAGTGATACAAATCACAATGGGTATGTACAATAGTGTAAAGCATAGTTGTTCCTAACTGCTAAGAGTCTGTTGTTTTATGCTGACTTCTTAGCATCTAAGATCTGCTTATACAACAGACATTCTCCTTTAAGTGTATCTTTTCTAAAAATGTATCTGAAGTGGAACAGTTTATTGAAAAACTCAGGAATTTAAAAAAAATCAGGAGAAAACCAATAAAGAAAAAAAAATATCTATTAATCCTTAAAAAGTCACAAATAGTTTCTTTTTTACAGTTTCACATTTTCAGACAGCATTGAAAATATATGGTTGTTTTTGAGCAAGTCCTGAATGTAACTTTTTGCAACTTAAATTCTTGTATTTAAAAACTAGTTCTACTGACAAAGGATATTGGAAAAAACTTTGCTGTCTATGAAAACCAAAGCACAAATATAAAAACCTTTTGCAGGTATTTCGGCAAGCTTCTCTGAAAGCATATAGCTTCTGGATATGTATTTAGAATTAACACCATATAGGGAAATTTTAGAATTAAAGCCAAAAATGGAAAGTGTATTTTCCAGATTAATACTTAATACAGGCACCAATGAACCATAAGATGCCCCAACGCGAAAGTCCATTAAGGGTCAAAAGCAAAAATCTCCCGCATCATCTGAATTTCAGTTTTTCATGTTGGTATTTAAGCAGCTGTTGTCCTTCATTTCTGCCTGTAGCTACTAATGACTCACAGTTTTCAGACAGTTACTTGGCCACTGAAGATATTTTTAGGTTTTATACAACTTTTTTTAAATGGCAAAGCAATTCAAGTAGATTAATAAAAGTAGTCAGGTGCCTTCAGGTTTTTTTCAGTCATGTGTCCAGGAGTCATTGGATCTTCTTATTTAAGTAGATATTTTAATATATCAAAGAATGCATAACAAGCGCAGCATAACAACAAAAAGGTTAAAAACTGTGCATTAGATGAAGTGCACAATGATCAACAAGGGGAAACACAGACAGCTCTGCGGTGCTTCATAACAAATGCTGCTGGTGAACTGCATCCTAACTTCAGTTAAAATTCCTCTAAGTTTAAAAAAAATGAATGAGTGCTATGTCTTTGTTTTTCTTTAAATGTCAAGGATATTTCTTAAGACATCTTTTCAGTGGGAAAAAAAAAAAAAGGAGTTGGGTCAACCCTCCCCTAAATCAAGGTGACTGGAAAAAGGCATCTTCTGCTATAA
>JAVJGI010000001.1:123487105-123502764 GCA_035590275.1 Ibycter americanus | reverse complement strand
GGGGGGGGGGGGGGGGGGGGGGGGGGGGGGGTCAGGGTGGGTGTGCATGTGTTTTTGTTTGGTTTGGGGAGGGGCGGGGGTTAACTCAAGGGAAGGAATGAGAATGAAAGTAATTCTTGAAGAATACAAATAAACCTATGTGAAACAAACATATTGAGAACAAGCTTAAGCTCTCACCTAAAAAAAAAAAATCTCATCTGCACATGATCAGTTAGATACTGATTCTAAACATATTAAAGCAAATATGAAATGTTACTCCAGAGGACTGAGTGGGAACATTTCTACAACAGTCAAAGAAATCTAAGTTTTACTTCAAATTGCAGTTACTCTCAGTTGCTAAGATACATCCATCAGAATGTCACAAAAACCATCAGAAAGACAACCTGAAGAATGAGCCCAAGAGAACTATATGCAGCACACAGTTTGCAAAGAAAAAAATAAAATAAATCAGTGGAAATGTTTACTACAATTGCAATATTCACTACTTCATGTTTAGCAAAGTCCATGTTCCCCTCCCTAGCAGAGGACAGGTTATGTCTTCCACCTACATTGAGAATAAACCAATAAATTTGGGGGGAGTGGAGCTTTAAGAAAACCATCAAGAATAAAGCGAAAGAAGAGTTACCTCTGCATTATTGTAAAAAGCTGTACTATTTTTTTCTTGCACATCTTCTCCACGTGCTGTGAAGAAAGTCAAAGGGTAGAAATCTTTGTGTGCTGGCTGCTTTCCACTTGCCATCAATTTGCCTTCATAGAAAAGTTCGGATGTATAACTGTAACAAGGCAAAAGAGAATAAAATGTGGAGTCTACATATGAGCTCACTGATAAAAAATGCAAATCTCACTGATAAAATATGCAATCACAAAATACTTCATAAGGAACATCGAACCACTGATTACTATTCGGCATCTTCAAGTGATTTCTCTGAACTGCTATTTCCATACTACAGACGAGCAGAAGGCACTAAAAATATGTTTTTCCAACGCTTTGTCTACAAAGGCAGTATTTTCTTCTAATCTAAAGCTCAAAGTTACTAACATTCTCACTAATGTTTCACTCAGAAGTTCTGGCGACTTGAAGCTGGGCATAAGGAACACTTGCTGTCTGGCACTGGTTATTCCTCAGGCTGGCTGGACAACGAGCCTGCTTACGTCATTTAAGAGCCATTGACCTTGGAAGATAAATTTACTAAAGATTTCATGCATACTGAGCACGAGGCAGGCCAAGCATTCAGCTTTCAAGCAAGCTTTTCCTCTGTGACTTCTACTCCAGACCAATCTGTGTTGCTAGTCATCAGAAACCCAACGAGAACATACTTCCTCTGCTGGCAGCAGACATTACAGAAGCTGGCTGACTGAAAAAGAAATGAGGCAAGAACTACTTTCACGGTGAAAAGTAGGAGGGAAAAAGGCAAACTGAATCAAATGAGACAAAAAACCAGCAAAAAGAGACTGCAGATTACTATTGGTACTACTGTAAGTACTGTATACTATTTGCATGCACAATAGCGCTAAACCAATGTACTGGTTTTCATTAATTAGTGAATTCTGGTATAATCTAACTTTTGAATGCTTAGCCTGTGACCTCAATGTTCTTCAGATACAACTCTGTGAATGCAGTAACACGAATACAGCCTGACATGAAGACGACAAAAGCAGGAGACTGTGCAGGCAGCGGGTCCACCTAGTTCTTCCCGGCTTACAACTATTGTAGCTGAAGATGTAAACAACTGGTCATGGAGAAGCTAAAGAAACTAGTCTGCTACCAAATCATCATCAAACTGCAGCCCACTATTGACCAGAACCAGCTTACACTCGACAATCCCGAAGAATAAACCCCTCTTCTGTGGATTGTGTTGCAGCACTCCACTGCTGCCAATGAGCAAAACTAACAATTTCTTCCGCAAATTAATTCTTAGTACTGAGTTCTCATTAAACAGTAAAACATTCTTTCTACAAGGACTGTTTTTTCCAATCACAGCTCCAAAGTCAGGCTAAACTAATGGCTTGTTCTTCGCTTAATTTCTTTTGGTCTCTACTTCAGTTAGGTAGGTATGATTAATGAGCCCACCAAGAACGACCTGCCTAAACTTACTTCTGTCTTAAATGCCATGGTCCCATTTGTCTGGGGAAATTCCACATTATTAAAAAAAAAAAAAAAAAAAAGTAGACTTGAGACAGTCTCCTAAACGGACCACCATCAGAGTATTTAGCAGGTTCCACTTCACACAGCAACTTTCTAGTGGAATTAGGCACACTGGACTTTCACTAGACAGATGAGTAGCCCCAGTGGTATTTCTGCAGTTCTCACCTCAGTGTTCAACACAGTGGATCTTTCTAGGAACGCACTGTCTGAACTCCAACTGCTGAAGTGAATTTTCATGATCTTTCTGAGGCAAATTTCATGGAAGTGATCTCTAACCAAAAGCTGAAACGATCTCTTGCTATTGAGATTCTCTCTCATTTCAAACTTACAATTTCAAGAAACGTGTAAGAAATTTAGCATCACTCAGTCTATAATTACAAGGTCCGCAAAATGAAGATAGATCAAGCTGTAGAACAAAATATGTTACATTCTCACTTTTGATTCCCCAGAGCGCTTAAATACTTCTGCTTTTGCTTTGAACACAGTGATAACCTAATTAGTATGACTGGATACCAACATAACATTCCTCGGTACATATCTGAGCTAGAATTTAAACTTTAACATTTTTCCCCATGATTGCACTGATTCTTTCCAGCACAGCTCATGGATGAGTTCATTACACTAGCAGCCATTAGTTTATCACAGCATAAAAATGCAAACCTACTGATTAATGTGTCTTGCAAGAAGTAATAAAAGAAGACAACAGGAAAGACACAGGCCCAAAACTTGACCTATTTTTTTTTCTGTTCATAGCTGTATACCCACACATTCCTTACATTGCACATAGCTTACCATTCCAAGATAATCCACCCTAGTAATGCTAAAATTCTGAAACAGTTTAAACAAACACAGACCCTACATAATACACTGCATAATGGTTAAAAAGGGAAAGTTAGCTCTTCTTTGGCTTAGTGTGCAAGTCTTACAGCCAAAGCATCCCCACCTGATTGAGGGGTCTGTCATACAACTAACTGAACCCTTGGCATCTGTTCTAGGACACTGAATTTCAACTTAGTAACAAAGAATTACTGTACTAATTGACTTTTGAAACAACTAAGATTCCATTACGGAAACACACAGCGCTTCTCTCTTCATTCAGCTGTGCTTGGCTCAAGAGTTGTTTTGTTCACTCACACCAGTCAAAGCAGCACATGATACAGTGAAAAAGTTCACACCTACTTGATGATAGCTTCATGGGAGCGATAGTTCTCACACAGCAAGATCCTGCATGGAAATTCTGCAGGGTAGTGCTCATAGAGCCGATCAAGCAATGAAACATGAAGGTTTCTTTCCCTGGCAAATTCACTGTAGACAAAAGGACTGAGCTGTAATAGACACACACATACAAAGAAAATGTAACTAAATATGTGGACTTGGAATGTCATGCTCCCAACATACGTATTTTGCATCAGAACAAAAATGAAACCTTACTTTTACTGTACATTCATAGTTGGAAGACATATACCATGGCTATTCCACAGAGATGCCCATTCCTACTGTAAAAGTGGCAAGAGACCAGCATGCTCTTAAAAGAACAATAAAACATTCAACAACTATGTATAGAGGAGAGAAGAACCCTTATACCTAAGTTCTTCTTTGTGGCTTGCACAGATGAATAACTCAAAGCAGAGCGCTGTTTGACAAAAACAAAAAAACAAAAAACAAAAAACTCACACCAAAAAACTACAACCAAAAAACACTCCCAAACCGTGTTTTGAATGACATTACACCACCACTCTGATAATCACTTTACAGTTAAGTTACTACCAAAAATAGTACAAATCAGAAAATACAGAAATTTGTAACACAACTCAAAAAAGTTACATAGAAATTCATTGGAAAAACTGAAACCCAAGTGACCTAGTTATTACTACACTAAACTACTACTGGGCTTGTTTAACAACAAAACCGTCATCTAATACAGTAGGAAAAATAGAACCCAAGATGATGAAAACAGATTTTTAAAATAAAATTTTAAAATGTAGAAATTAAGCCAACCTCTTTTGTCATTCTGAATACAATTCAGATTCTAAGTTCTATTTTCACTTCAGATAAATATTAACTTCAGAAAAGTCAATACTTGATACCTCATAGAATAGCTTCTGTAAGAACCTGAGCTATAGAATAGCTCTTTATGCATGTAGCCGGAGACAAGACTCTAGTCATCCTGCTGGGCTGATGAGATCTAGCCTGAATGGTAAGCACTCCGATCTCCTAAAAAGCACTTTTGAGTTCTGTACTTAAAAAGCACTATCTCAGTCCTTAGGATTACTATTATCCTCACTCGAAGTGATCCAGTAGTATTAAATCATAGGTGGCCACACTATGTTTATTACTATACCAAAGCAAACAACCACTCTAGTGCTATTGTGAAATGTCAAGAGAATTAAAGGCAAATCTCTAAAAACAAATACATCTGGCCTAATCAACAAAGCAAGTAAAGTTGACTTGTCCAAGCATGTTTTCTCATGCCTACAGGCTGTAAAGTTACATGCATAACCAGCATTTGAAACTCTTCTAAACTCTTTAAACCAAGCAATTGCTAAGCACATCGCAGTAACATAAAGGTACTGGTTAGTTTGAGTTTCCTATTTCTGACTTGTTCAAATTCTTACCAGATTATGAAGCTTCTAATAAAAGTAAAAAAGTTGTCTAAATCATCATACACATTCTCTGTATTCCTAAATTCCTTCAAAAAGCAACCGGCAGTACCAGTCATAAAAAGCAGAAGAAACTCTTACCCTGACTGTAGTAATAACTAGTCCATATCTTATGCAAATAACATCCCTTGAATTTTCCTTGGCTTCCCCCTCTATTATATGACCAGTAAAATTCACGCATGTCCCTCTTCAAAATGAAATTTTATTTGCATATAGTTCAGTGGTTGAGCAGGCTCTAGTCTGTTCTATCACAGATTTCCTACGTAACCTTGGACAACTCACGTGCTTTTTGCCTCAGTTCCCTTAGTGTAAGATGGGGACAACAGCATATTCTTGCTGAGCAGAAATACTACGAGTCTACATCAGATATTATGAGGTATTCATATACCACAGAAATTTGGAGCAGGTAAATAACCGAAATCTGTAAATACAAATATTATATATACACACTTTACATTCAAAAATTAATAGCTCTTACCTGCATATGGTCTCCAGCCAAGACAATTCTTGTGTTTTTATTAGCTAATGCTAGAGGCATAATAGTTTCACACTCCATAGCTTGCGCAGCTTCATCTAACAGAATGTGTGTAAAAAAACCTGTGAAACAGAGAGATCAGCAAATAAATGAAACTTGAAATATGATAAAATAAACAGTGATAACAATACAAGAAATTGTACTGAAAGTTCTGTATTCTGGTAGCAACCAAAACCAGAAAAAATTCAGTATGGCTTATACAACTTAATTTCTAGCAACTACTAGAAACCACACAAAAAAATTTTCAAACCCAAACGGTCAACAGCGGTGACCTGATTGCTAGTGACATCAGCAGTAGTCCACAGATCTGCCTCCTTCTTCTGATACACGTGAAGTTAAACAAGTGTTTTATCTGAGCTTTCCTTATACCGAGAGGAATTGTCTCTCAGCAAACCTGCCTCAGTAGGTTTCTCAAATCTGGAAATCTTTTCATCACCATGAGGCTTGAAGAGCTTTGGACAACAACAATGGAAAGGACTTCCTCATGTACATCAGTCCTATTAACTATTTTATATACTGTATTTCCCATTAAAATTGCACACATACCTGAGCACTTTGCTGGTTATGGGCTTTAAGGAATGTTGGGGAGAAAAAAAGGGACAGAAGTTGAAGGAAAATTTACATTCAATCTCATGATAATATTGGACCAAAATGTTTGTTGGGTGGGTGGGAATCTATGCACTGGATAACATGCACTTGAAAAAAACCTGGGCCACAGCAGACTTACATTTTATGAAATGTAAATTCAGGACAGGTATAGAAGAGAAGTGGTTTTATACATTGATATATATATATTAAGGTTTACCACCAACTATTAGAGGACTTTGTGTATCATCCAATTAAGATTACATACATTAAAATGTAGCAATTTTCTTTAGAAAAGATGATTTTCATACAGCTGCACACACATTACTGTGGCATGACTGTACACAGCTCACTGCCAAAGCAGTTACTTCCATCTAAAGACCTGGAAATATTTACCATAAATTCCATATTAGCTTTCTCTATTGCAACAAATGCCTAAATGTAGCCATAAAAAACCTAACCATAACAACTTCTGCAAAGAAATTCCACATTCTCCAAAAAGCAAATGGATTTCATTTAGAGATCAAGAAAACAATAAACCCTAAGCAGCCTCTGCCTCAAAAAAATCAGTCTAATGTATTTCAGTTTAGAAAACAACTCTAGAAGTATCCCATTAACATACCGTGGGGCTTGCATGTGTGGGAGTTGTTTGCAAAGCTACACAATTCACAAAACAAGAAAAAAGCTCTTTGTGTGTATTTATGCTTACATGCTCCACTGAGTATGACCTTAATGAGCATAATATGCAAAGTCAGAATCTCAAACAGAATTTTCCCTCTCGGATCTCAGAAACACCAGATCGTAGTACTGCTTCTTAATTTGATTTTTTTAAAATAAGGAAGAAACAGAATAAGCAAAAGGTTAATTTGAATGCCAGCAGTTTACAGCTTTGTAATAAACATCTATTCATAAAAAAAAGACAACCATTTTAAGATGATCACTGCCTATATTCTTCAACAGTTCAAAAAACTGGGTAAGGAACTGGTACTGGTAAGAGGAAGGTAATCCTCAAGCACAGACACTTCTTGTTTAGAAATTATCTTACCTGGTTCAAGATCCAGTTGACATAGATACTGTGATGTATTTAAAGTAACAACTACTACGCGTTGCTTAAGAATGTCTTCTTTCTGTGGCATCTGAAAGGTGGAATGCGTGCTTGAAATCAAACAGTACTGATGCACAACTGGGTGGACAGTCTTTACCCAGCGATTTCTGAAATATACCCTAGAAAAGAAAAAAGGGGCTTATTTTCTATACAGTTTGAACACAGTGACAGCCTAATATTTCAAAAGCTAATACTCTGTTTTCTGGTAAATAAAATGTAATCTTCAGGAAGCAAAACATCACAACTATGCAGAATTACATGCTAAAATATGCTAAAATGTCTTGGATTTACCTTCCATTATTTGCTGCAGTGCAATACTACATACATGAACAGTTACCAAGGATTAATTCACATATGGAAATCTGTAAATTCTTCATATGTTTAAGTTCTGCAACCCTCACATCAATGACTATTTCATTTTAAACTATCCATACACTCATTTTAAAGAAGTATCTCCTCAGCTGAAATATAAATATAGCCCATAGTCTTGGAACTGACAGAGCTGCAGCGGTCCACACATTTCATCGGCTGCAGCCACAGGATCTTTAAAAAAAAATTTTTTTCAAAAGACATTAATAAAATCCTGTACTTCCTTTTACACATACCATGTGTCTTCTGAGTTCTAAGAACCAAACAGGAAGTATATCCATCCTTTTATCATACAAGGCCATAATTATTATACACTGTACAAAAGAAGGAGAAAACAGTGCCAAAAAAGATAGCTAGAGTCTAAAATATCAGGACATTGTCAGCAATGCTCTGGACTTCAAATTCCTTTCCATAACACATAAGATAGTTTTAATCACCCTATCATGAGATCAACGATGAATTTTTCTTAAAGTGATGAAATGTTATGGCCAGCATAGCTAAACGGAAGAGGAACACGGAAGACACAAAGACTATGCCCCAGAAAACAGAATACAAATAACTCCACAGAGGTATATAGAAATATACCAGAGCACACCAGCTGAGGATCTGGATAAAGATGTCAGAGGGCTTCTCTGTGGGGTGTTCCTCAAAAATATAATCTGTACCAAGTAAGAAATGTGAACCTGAACAGGAACCTTTAAATTACAGGGATCTATTGTACAGGTACTAATATTTAGAATTAAAGTTATTTATTTCCAAAGCAAATTAAGATTTAATGATTTAGACTAATTTCAGTTCTAAATACGGGATTTAATGCTGTTTGGTTTATCTATTCACTATTTATGTTGTCCTGCATCCATATTACAAATCCCAAATCATTAATAAAGTATTTGGAGAAGTGTAATTGCGCACTTAAGTGCAAAACATGATTGCACCGGCTGGACTTTGGATATCATGTGGCCGCCCATGTTTGAAAATTACAGCTCAGTTCCAATAATATAAGAGAAACAATTATTAGGATTATAATTATTTTGCTTTGTGAAAATACAACGTCCATTTTGGACAATAAGCACAAAAAGAAATGCAAAGAGGTGCAAAGGCACTGCAGTATTCTGAACAGCTTTTGAATTTGACAACACAACCAACCACCACTGACACTCCGTGACCAAATGGAAGTCCAGTTAAAAGCGGGTTCAGTGCAGGAGCAACCACCACACTCAGAACAAGAACCTTCTTAACGTTACCCCAACAGTATTTATTTCTTATCAGCCATCAAACTGATAAGCTCTGTTTGATAAACTGTTATTACATCCATGTAACAACACGAAGGCATGGCCTAATAGCTAGAAGGAGGTAGTAGGAGCGAGATAACCCCTGCTCTGTTTATCCCAGCCATTCAGTCAGCTTTAATATGATTCAGTTTCTCAATCTTAACGGAGGGTAATACTTACCTACCATCTCACAGGAGTACTGTGAGGATTAATGAGTTTATTGTGAGTTTATGTTTGTAAAGCACTTTGAGATTCTTGGATGAAAGGTGCTATTGAAATGCAAAATATTATGGTTATTAGACATTATTATACCATGCAGTGTCTTTTATTACAAAAATTCAACTATGCGTGACTCACAGATTGGCTGACAGCATTTCAAACTGCATTGCTGCTTACCCATTAACTTCTTTTATTTTGACGTGAGATCAAAAAGGTATCCCAGAGCTATTATTCACCACTGGCATAAGAACACCTGACAGATGTGACTACTTCGAAAATGTCGTGATATAAGTCAGCCGCATTGAACAAGGGATTTCTTTCTCAGGTGTAATTTGGGCTAATAAAATCTCCTGTAACTTCATTATTAGTTGGGTGGGGTTTTTTCCTTAAAGTTAGAGGAACCCATTACAAAAATGGGTTTTACCAGCTTAACACAAATCATAACGTTTCACCCCGCAACATAATCTTAACTTCTGATTAAGCAAGTGACTAATCTTATAATCTTAATACCTGCATAAGCAAAGTACCTGAATGCCAGCAAAGCCAGGCTGTTACTGATCAAAACATCCATTAGTACCTGCCACACGTTCTATTAGTGTGCAGCTATGGGTACAAAGATGAGCAAAAACTGCAGCTACAAAACCAAAACCCAGCCACAGCTCACATGAGAGTATATTCTCCTGACATCATGTGCCTCACATCACAACTTAATTCTGGAGAAATTAAAACCGTGAAGGCTGAGGTTTACCCAAACAAGAAGCAGTGAAATTACTAGCAAATAACCACATCAAAACAGAAATCCCTGAAGATTATAGATTAGGGACTCAATCTTCTGCGAACAAAAGTACTGAATATATCCACTGTACTTACTAATGCTCAGATAACATGCACAGGATCTGCACTTCACGTGGAAATTCATACCGCCTTTATTTCAGAATGTGGCATCTGGATATCTACAACAAAAGCCTTCATTTCCGTGGCCCTCTAGCCAATGAGCCAAAGAATGGAACAAACCGTCAACTAACCCATCTATGCTTCCATCAATTTTCAAGCCATTACATCAAAAAAGAAATTTGCCTAAATATGGCTGTTAAATGTTAGTCAGATTGAGTATTTCCTGATCTTTTATGTTTCGTGTCCATTGATAAAGTTCCACCAAAGTATTAATTTGTGCAACAGACTATTTGCAAAAGTCGTGAATTTGTATCTGTAATTAAGATTCACAATAATTTCCTTGTTCAAGTTTCAGGCTGGGATTGCTCCTAAATCACTTAAAATACACCTCTAGAAGTTAATAAAGGGGGAGTCTAGAGTCAGAACGTCTGAGGGAGGCTAAGCAGTTTCATTTGCACTCCTGTCCTACAAAAACAACTTCTCATGACTCCTTACAACAGAGTGAATGAGGACTAAATTTAAGTTCTTCAAAGCCTATTTTCCCTGTTCTGAACTGCAAAACACTAGCTCCTCCCAGTTCTTGATAAAACGGCCAGGATTCTCCCTTCAGGCTGTGCTCCAAAGAACTCTTCTTGGATAAAGTCCAATCCCAGCTCCTCAGCTTTTGTGCAGTTATTTCTCACCTGAAATCCCTCAAGCAAAAAGAACACAGAAGCATAGAAGAAAAAGAATCTAGCAGTTTAATTTCATGCCTCTGTTAAAAGACCGGGGGGGGGGAAGTCTAAGTAGTCCCAAGAAGCCTAAAGAAAACTTTAAAAGCACCTGATTTCCCTCTTACATTTCTTTTGATTCACCTCCAAAGAGAGGCTCATTCTCACAAACAAGTATGTTCCTTGGGATGCAGGAAACGTGAAGAACCTCTCATAGCCTGAAAGTTAACTTTTTTAATCAGTCTTCCTTTGAGGATGGCATAAGATAGAAGCCAGTTTCAATAAGAAAAGTAATTGGCTACAGAGGCATTTATTTTACAAACTAATAGTTGATAAGATAAATTAATACCATTTTCAGTATGAGAACTTTACTCCAGGCAATTTGGAAAATAGGGCAACAGTCCTTTAAAACCAGTTGGGTTTTTGGTTTGGGTTATGGGTTTTGGTTTTTTGTGTTGTTTGGGTTTTGGTGGTTTTTAATTCAAACTTTTGTTTGCTCTGATTGATTAACTTTCATAGTCTGGGTATCTCCTGAAGCTAGCAGCCACATACTAAAGGCTACATGCATACTTACACATGTATGTTATGATCAAAGTATTTAAAAAATTAATGGGAAAGGTTTCAGCTGAGATATTTTAAAACAGAATCAATTTATTTTCTGACATTGCTGAACTGGTAGTCAGCAACAACATGATTAGGAACAAAAATATTAAAAATACAGATAAAAGCAGTATTTACCTCTTTCCTTTTCCCCTAGTATTACATACAAAAAAAATGGATACAACTGAATTTGAAATATGCCAGTAAAGTAATAGTAATAAACAGTAGACACCTCAACCGCTGCATGCCCAGAAGCATACAAACTGCTGCTATCTGCTTCCTAGCTCTTGGCTGGATTTTTTAAGAGACGGTGATGATCTGAGGTATCTAGCTACAGCGCCCACCTCAGCAGCCTACCTCCAGAAGGCTCTAGGAGTTGATGGAGAGAGACAAGCACATCCACAGAGCAAAATGGTATACAAATTTGGAGCCAATTACTATTCCTTACAGCTCTGACTCTCTGTCTAAAGGTGCCTGCTTCTCCACACTTAAAACCAAGTGTCTTAGCACCTAACAGAAGTACTTAATTGAAGGCTCTTTCCTCTTAACTGTAGGTTAGGGTTGGGGGTTCTTTCCTTCCTTTCAGAAACAATTCTGCATTAATTTACATAAGTATAATAAAATTGTTTCAGTGTAAAGTTGCTCCAGTAAGAGATTCTACAGTGTGCCCCTAAAATACAGTTGAATCATTTAATCAAACCCAGGGGTAACTTTTTTTTTTTTTTTTTCCTGGGTACGAATTTGTTTATGAGCACCAGGACTATGAGAATTTGGCCTTCAGTCCTCACTGGTATTTTATTTAGGTGCAGAACTTTAGACTCAACATAAATTCTCAGTGTCCTTTCTGACTCTGCATCTTCCAAAGGGCATAGAAAGTTATTTTGTTAGGAAAACAGTATGAATTTATAACATTATATTTAAACAAAAAAAAGGCGTCAAACTTTTATGTCACATCATTGACAGGGTAATTTATTTAGTGTACATCTTACCCACAGAAATATTACAGAGTTCTCAGTATTCAGTCAATACTAAATAATTTAGCAGTCCTTCTTTAAAAACAACATAAATATTGTGGTGCTCCCCACTAAGCTATGGAAACGTTTCTAGCAAGGATACTGTTCAGCCAACTCATCACTTGTAGAGTAAATAAGGAAAAAATCTAACGCAAACTGTTCAGCCATTTAGAAAGATATCAAACTCTGCAAGTAGCACATCCAGCTTTGATAATTAACTGCTTCTACTCCACTTGATGTTTCCTTTAAAATACTGCAAGAGGCACAGAGCACCCTGTTTAAACTAACAGTAATGACTTTAACCTGAAAATATATCTCGACAACAGTCAATAAGAAAGGTAACAGGTCCGTAATTAATTTTATGCTAGGAGTCTCACATAGCTCTAGCTTTCAATTCAGATAAACTGACCCTTTAACTCCTACCAGATCAGGTTGGCATGCAGTTAGCTTTCAAACAACATATGCTTCTCAATTATTTGTAATATTTTTAATTTGAAAACATACATACGTGTGGACTCATAAACATATATATATACACACAATTCCAGAGGTGCCTCCATTAACTTTTTATAGAGGTATCATGACCCTTTGAACAATATCATACCATCTACAGCAGCAATATCTGAAGGCTTCTGAACAAATACTATGAGAATTATACTTAAATTCAAACATTCAGTGACTTTTAAATCATGTGCTGTAATTTTCTTGGCAAATAAATATATATATTTTAACCATAAGAAAAATACAACTTCTGTTCATGTATGTTTTTCAGAAGTATTTCTAAGACTGGACTATATAGTTGAACACAGCACATAAAAGAAAGTAGCAAAAGCCTGGCAACCACAATAAAACTGTATTTAACTCCTTGCTCTGCTAAATCACACTTCAGTATTTCTTAAAGTGTCAATTACACACATTTTTTCCTTCCACAAATTTAAAGACACCATACTGCTTTTCATCACAAAGTGCTTTACAAATCACATTAAGACAATCTGTGTTAAAACACAACCAGATCAAAGGTAACTTTTCAAAAATAAGCTGCCTTCTTTTCCTTGGCCAGATCCTCAGTGTCTGCAAAATGTCACATGGCAACTGAAGCCAGCAAACCTAAGAGAATTTACACCTGTTGTAAAACTAGCTCTTCCACATAACCTCATTGGCTTTACTGACATTGCATAAAATGTAAGTCCAGGGTGGCTTTTAATAGCTAGCAAGTAAACACACAGAGTCATTTTCTTAGTAATATAATAAAGTCACACAGTGGCATTCAGAAAATAATGCCCATAATTTTAAAAATATATATCAAGCTAGCAGTATACAGTATATATTGTGATTACTGCACAGAATATTCCCAGAAGCGGGTTTCTGCCCATAAATAAATCCTCCTTAACTATTTCGATGCAAGCTTACCCTCCTTGCTCTTAAAGTTTCCACCTCTTCATTTTTTTCCTTACCTAATTTCCCCAAAATACCCACGGTAAGTACATTTAACCACATATACAATGTGGTTATCATTAACCACATATACAATGACTTATCAGAAGAGGCCAGACTACTTTCACATGATTCTCTAAATATGTAGCTCCTATGACATCAAATTTTTACTTCAAAAAGCCAGGTGGGTAGCCCCAGTTTCCAAATTATCATTGTAAGTGTAAGTCAAAATTTTCTGGAATTAAAATACAATTAAAATTCATTTTATTTTATCATAGTAGCTTTTAAACGAGCATATCAAATGTTTGCTCATTAGGAAAGACACATTTATCAATAGAATAATAAAAGCTTAAAAAAGGATGTCTTTATTTTTATTTAACAAATGACCCAAAATTATGTTGACAACGTTTCACGATCCTTTTAGTCTATATTTTTAAAAGCACTGCTGGTAACGCCAATATGCTTTTATGTTTTAAAAGTTCTTTAACCTTTTTTATAGACACCTTTTCTTAAGAATAGTATTTTATAGATACATAATAAGCCTTAAAAAAATACCTGAGAGGTCTTGCCTGGGGATTGCCTGCTTCTACATATGGATGTAAATAATCCTTTATGTAGAGATCAGCAGCACTATTAGAATGGGTGCAAATGAGAATCCTGCTGGAATAAATGGTGCAAATAAAAAAGCAATGAAGAAACAGAAAACAATTCAAAGCAGTAGAATACAAAAAAAAGGAAACAGTGGCCATCTTCCTGCACATTTGTCTTAATGAAACTAGTCACTAACCTACTGTAGTTTGCATGATTCAGCCCTTTAACTCAAATCCTTCAGTTATGAGAAGATTTAAAGTTCAAACAGTTTTTCAATAATTATTTTGTGATTATTAATCTAGACTCGATTTTAAGTAAGGAACAGCTTTTATTATCTAGCATGCTGTAAAACTTTCCATGTCGAGCAAATCACAGTCATTCTACATATTGTCAATTTTAATTAGTTTTGTTCTAAATGGAAAATACAGGCTAAGACTATAAAATTACTTTATCATTCAAAACAATGACGGATGGCTTGGGTTTTGTTTGTTTTTAAGCTGGATGGAAATCCTGTATTTTTACCTTTCACTTGAATTTAAGTAAAAAAATCACATCATCTCTGCTAATCAAGTATTGCTTTATATTTAGCGCCCCATCTCACCTAGTATCCTGTTGTTGGAGTATGTGCTTGACTGCCTGAGCCAGAGTGAACGTTTTTCCTGTCCCATAGGGACCGATGATAAGAACAGGAGGCAGTTGTATTGACAGTGGAGTAGTGATAGCCAGAACAGCCTCTTTCTGCTTAGCATTTAGTCGAGGGTCCAACTGCTCATCCCATTGTCTGTACAAAAGGAGGCAACAGAGTTTAAAAACAAACTATGACAATCTGCTGTCACTCAGAACTGAAATGAGGTAAGATTTCAAAAGCTTTAAAGAAGTTAAAGAGCCCATACGCTACTGTATTATAGATTGTGTCATTGAGGCACGCTGAAACAAATCAATAAATCCAGCAAAACAATCACATGGTTTTATCACAAAAATTTGACATTTGCAAGAAATCAGTTTGTTTTTTTCCCAAAAGGAATCTAACTGCTTCTCAACTAACAATAATTAACCTGCATAGTACACATTTTAGAAAAAGCATATGCTGTATTATCATCTGATAACAAGTAAGTAAATACACAACGATTTTCTGCTACTACTATGCAAAACGTGACATTAGTTCTGTTTCTTCCCTGCAGTATTTACATTGCCAACTTTAAGTCAACAGTTACACAACCCCTGGGCTTGGTAAAAGTTACCTACAATTAAATTAAGTAACATTTTAAAAAAAAAAAAGGTTACCAATTAACTACAGACCTCTCTTTACACTTTTTTTTTTTTTATTTTGAGATCATTAAAGCACATACCTCTAGTGGGAAAGCAGTCTAAAAAAAGGATTTTGCTGTAACCAGCTAGTGACACCAGCATTAAGAGGAAGATGCTTTCAGAAAATTCCAATGAGCGTAAGAGGTTAAAGATTTGTAGACGCAGTTTTTAATATTCCCACTGACAGATTTAAAAGTAGACACGCATAGTAAAAAACAC
>JAVJGI010000001.1:123471472-123487005 GCA_035590275.1 Ibycter americanus | reverse complement strand
GGTGCGAGGGGCGCACACGGCGGGGCCGGGCCCGCCCGGTGAGCTCCAGAGGCCACCGGTGCCAAACGCGGGGCTTCGCCGCCGTCATTCCACTGTTGCGGGCTTGGTTGGCTTATTGGGGTTTTCTTAGAGTTTATTTATTTTTTTGTTTGTTTGTTTCGTTTTGTTCGGGGCTTTTTTTGAAGTAGTTGCAGCCCCTAAACGTGCTGAAGCCGGGGTCGGTGGGCGAAGGCTGGGGTGCGGTGAGGGGGCTGCGCGGCCTGCGCCTCAGGCTCCTGCCGAGGGTCTGCCTGTGCGTGAACCCCCCCGCCCCCCCAAACTGCTTTGCGTAACAGCTTTATTTTCATCCAGTAATCTTCCCTGTTAGCTCTGTCTTCAAAATGTGTGGCCATCGATTCCCGGTACCTACGCTGCTCTGCAAACTGGCTTTTCCGAGGCGTTGCTGAGTGCAGGCCGCAGGGCAGAGTGGGCACAAACCTGAGGGGACAACAGCTCGTTTCAGGACCCTAATGAAGCTTAGCAACAAAACAGGACCCCAGAGCTTTTAACAAAACTTTTCCTTCTACTTTTACAAGATCCAGATCATTTTAGTATTGCATTTTCCTAAATACATTTATATTTAAATTTACCTTTAACGCCTCCTAACTCTTTGAAGAGTAACCACCAGCCCAGCCCCTGCTGCGCTGCCGCTGCAAGAAGGTACTTGCGCTCAGGAATACTTTCAATATTCATCAGTAATGCATTTGAAAAGAGAGAGCTCCTTGCAAAAAATGTAAATGCAGAAGGAAATAAATTTCAAGAAATCCTTTGCATTTACAGCCCCAGACTTATATCATTCCACTTTTTAATTCAACTTTATAAATACAGGTGGGAGTATTTATAAAAGTTTCAGTGCCATGCCAGAGGGGACTGCGGCTGGTCCCAGCCTCAACCCATGAGATGCCATTGTGGCAGGACAATCACATTCCTGCAGAGCTGGCCATGGGCCACCTCAGCTTCCCAGCCTGGCCACCATCCCCGGAGAGCCGAAAGGGCATGCTGTGACTCTGAACTATTTTCCATGGGCACTGCGCAAGGAACGGGGCAGTCAGGATGAATCAGATACAGGCGAAACCATGTTTTTAGGATCTAAATTTGTGTCTCATTCAGTCCAGGTTGTGGAAGTGGAATTAGTCCTTTTATTGTGGAGGTTGGTTTGGTTTGGTTCCTAGTGAGCTTTTGTATTACTGGTAAATTTTTCTCTTACAAAATGCAAAGAAGGTTTTCTTTAAAATAAACGGTAATTTTAAAAAAAAAGTGGACAATATCATGAGTTTTACATGTGTGTATATATCTAAAAGTACACATATATCCTTGAGTTCAGTTTGGGGTGAGACACAAATTTCCTGGGTTTATTTTTCACATAAGCTGTCATTAACTTTTGAGTCCATTTGTCCTGACAGTATTTCTTTATACCGTGCTAGGAAAAAAATTGTGTGGCTAGTGACCAACTTATGCAAGGAAGGATTTGCTCAGTGACAAGACACCATTTTTATTGCTGTCTGTTGTTTTAAAGTTCCTAAATTGAATGTACTGAAAGGCAAAGACTACTGTAGAACGGTGGCAACTCTGCCCCGTGCAAATGGCCCAGAAAGGAGCTGGGGAAAGACTATGGCAGCCAGGGAATCCCCCATCTCAGAAACAGTGCTGCATATAAAATACAATATGGAGACTGTTCCCTTACACCCAGTGCTTTTTATTATCTTGTTACTTCAATTAAACCTCTTAGCCCCCATATGAAGCAGGTTTTACTCTGTTTTGTAGACTGGTTCATCATATTGCATAAACCCAAAGTGGACATGCCAGAGGCTACAGAGGGAGCCAGCAGCTCTGAGATGAGGTTGGCTGCCAAGTGCTGTGTGTCCAAGTACTGCCACTGAGCCTGCAAGATTAGAATAACTGTATTGCTTCCATGTGGTGTCCCCTCAAAGCTCTTTCACAGTCTTTTTTACCAGATAGAAAGATGAGCACTGCTGGTCCAAAACAAATTTGGGCTCCAAGCACTCAGTAACCTTGGAAATTCTGCTCAAAGTGCAAATGATATAGCAACTGGCCTAAGGGAGGAGAACCCAAATCCAAAGGGCCTTGACAGAACTAAACTTTAATTTCAGAGACACTTCTATTATAACAGCGCAAAAGGCAGAGTATGCCACTAGCAACCGGTTATATACTACGTGGGGGGAGGCGGGGAACAGACTTCTTGTGGCTTTTATTGACATGCTTCCATATAGTATTAAAGGATAATTTAAGGAAATACGCTTGTAATATTAGCTGCTACTGCGGGACGGAGTCCGTGAGATGTCTCTTTCTCTCTCCTTGATGTACATTACCCCAGTGGAAGCTGCAATTTTGGCTTCTAACCTCTGCAGTCAAACACATCATTCACAACTCTACAGGCCCAGTTGACTAGCCAGGTCTTCACTCAGTGTTGGGCTGGGCACAGAAACATGTTACATGCTGACTACTGGCCTGCATTTTCAGAATTGTCCAGGCTTCCCGAGTTCCTGGAATCCCCATGTGCTATGCTCACTAATGGGATTTCATGACAAGAGAAGAGCTCACAGTACTAGGCTTCTGCCCAAGAAGACCAGGAGCAGCTGGTCACATGGAGTCTGGGAGCAGAAGAAAAGCAACAGTGTATGTTGCAAATGTAAGAAATGCCAAAGGCACAATGGGGAGGCATGAGATAGGAACAAAAAGAATGAATCTCTGCTCAGCATCATGAGACTTGACAGGACTCAGATCGTCAAAAGCCTAACAGTGGTATTCCTAAGGACTCGTTAGAACAGTAAGATTAAAACAAAAAACACGAACAAAAAACCCTCCAATGATTGTAGCAATACCAAATCCAGTTCCATTATCTCATTTTTCTAATATTTCAAAACTTTTCAGATCTGAAAATCGCGATTTCTTGCTGGAAGTTCAGAAAGCCCAACCTCCCAGGGACCATAATTGCAAGGAAGCCCTGTACAGAAGGCACTAACACATCCAGTCTCCCTACCCTTAAGTCAGGATTCTGTAAATTCATGGCTGTTCACAGGTCTTCTCCCCCTTCTGTGAAGCTAGGAGCCATACCCAGGTCCTTGGAGGATCTAGGCTCCTCGCCAAAAACCAGGAGTTTGAAAACCTGGGGCCACTCAGGGCTGCTAGGCTCCCTGCCATGAAGCTAAGATCTGAGCAGAGCTCCGAAAGGTGTGGCAGAGATTCTGGAAGAGTTGGGAACTCTGAAACCTTCACTTGCTTCGGGGCTAATGGAGAGCTGTTAGCCAAAAAGCCCTAGAGTCCTGGCTCACCCATGAGCTGCACACTTGGAATCACAGCTATAGCTTAGTTTCTACATTTTCAAAACAAAACTATTTCAATTATTTCAAACTTATGCTGCTGCTTTTTTTCCTTCTCCTGAGACTTTTGCTTTCACAGGAAATTCAGAACCATCAATTTCCATTCTATGATAAAGTTCACTCCTGTTTCTTGGAACTGGCATTTCTTAAATACCGATACAGAGAACTCAGTTTTCAATCAGCTCCACTCATGATGTCTAACTTCACAATACAGGAAAACCCACTACAATTAACATGTAAAAGTAACGAGCACATAATAGAATACATTCAGCACTGAATTGCCTCCCTCACCCTGGAGCCTAACATCCCAGCAGTTAACCGTCTTGAGCAGTTTTCACCTCTGAGAAACAAACAACAGGAGGCCTTTCTCAATATAAGTTCCAGACTGATTCCAGTAATAGAAGCAATGTTTTTATTGTTTTAGCACACTGGGCCTTTACAATGTTTTGAGCTCCCTCAGAAGCAGCAGTCATGGGAAACTAGCAGAAGTTAAGTGGTTTACCCTCTGCCACAAACAAGTCAGTGGTAGACCTGAGGTTAGATAGCAACAGTAAGTCTTAGTCTCACTAAACAATAAAGCAAACTGTTTCTAGGTAGCCATTAACGTCTGATTATTAGGCTGTAGAGTAGCAAGTTTTGATTTTCCAGCATGAAAATTCCCCTGGAATTCCTCCAGAGTCCTGTAATGAAGAGATGATCTCAACTTTAATCTTACTTCATAATTATCCAAGGATAAAATTTCTTCAGTGTGGACTCTTTTAAACACATACAATTTCTAGAGCAAGTAACAGTCAAACTAATTCACTTTTCCTTTGATCCACAAAATGAGGGTGTTGAGAAGCAAACCGCAATAAGGGGATGCTGAGGGTACATTGAGGAGATAGGAACTACAAAGTTCAGATTAATGTGATGGTTTGATCCCACATTGTCAAGATCAAAGATCTTCAATCTCAATGCATTTTTTTAAAAAAAGACGGCATGCCTTTATGTTGACCTTTAAATTGTTCATGGAGGAGTTATATCTTGCATGTATCTGCATTCTTCAGATGAACTAGCACCAAAAATTTACAGCTTGTCTTTTTTTCTAGCAACCTGAATGTGGCAACCTTTTCCAGAGACACAAGATACACTCATTTTCATTAATAGTAGTCTGCCAACAACAATAACACCAAAACAAAACAAAAAAAAAACCCCTCTCCTAACAAAATGAATAGATTCTTTTTCACTCACTTGGGCTTACTGTACAGCCTAGTAATTGTACAATTTTGTTTTAAAACTCCTTTTTTAAGTTTGTGATGTGTGGGGAGGGAAACCCTGAGGGATTCTTGCTTCCGGCACCAAGTACTAGGTACACAAGAGGTGTATCTCACTCTGAGGATGGAGTTAGGTAGGAGAGGAGTTTGCCTTGCACAGTATGTTGTCAAACCAAGACAAAGGTGTTGTAAGTTAACTCAGTGAGGACAAAGATCTATTTCAGACCAAAAGGCAAAACAGCTTGATCACTGTGGATCTTTGGTATGAACACAGACCATTCATGTGAACCTTCATAATCCTTCTGAGTTTTAAGGAGATACCTGGGCTGCTGAAAGTTAAAAGTGCTTCCATGTTCTTTCCAATGCTGACAGCAAAAAGTAGTTGTGAGGGGAGAGAAACCACCTCCTTTCTCCAACAAACTCATGCTCTAAATGCAAAGGCAGCACAGAGGGATACAGCTAGGGCAGAGGGGGGTTAGCATCTGCAAGACCCCAGAACAAGGGCCAGGGAACCATTGAACCATTCCACTCCAGGATAAAAAAGAAAAGAGGGTTGGCTGGGGAAACAGGTCCAATCTCTCTCATCCAGTAGAAGCGTCACAGAGCTTAAATGCTTGGAGTTGAAGATTCCCGACCAGATTTGCAAAAAAGAGGAAAGTATGTCTACGGTAAGAAGAACAGGGAGAGGCAAGTTCCCACTTCCCCAAATGACCCATTGTTTCCCTTTCTGATACCTCTTGCCTCAGTTTCCAAAAGATTGATTTTTTTCAACTGACAAGGTCAAAAGTGTAGTTACTTTGTTCATTATCCCAGCAGCAACCAATTTCCCTCATGCTACTAAGGCTAGCCTCGCACAGACCAGTACATCCCATTTTCAGACAAGATTTGTGGTTGTGACAACATTTTACACAACTTGTACAATTGGGATTATAATACAACTTAGGAAGCTAGATGGTAAGCATTCTATGCATTCTAAACAGTCTGCTCCTCTTTCTCCTTTCCCTCACCGATTGTTCAGCTGCTTTTTTGTTGCTTAAATGCAGTGAGCTGAACTGGTATGGCTTGATAAAGTTGCAAGCCTCTGAAATGACATTTCCCCTAAGCTACATCCAAAGTCTAAATTTCAAATGCAAATCACTGCTTAAAAGCTTCCATCTTTTTCTGTCCCTTCACAGACTTTCCTCCCTCAAAATCACCGTCTAGCTTCCTGACTTACTGCGTATTCATCTGATAATTACCTGTGCTAAGAGTGTTAGTTTGAATGAAGTTCAGTGTGCTTTTAAAAGGATAGGATTTATATACATCTCAATATATTATTTACAATTATAGTTTCTACCTGATTAATTATGAACAGAACAGTTAGTTATGGCTAGCATTAAAAAAATCATTAAAAACCAGAGCAATTTCAATAAAAGTTCCATTGATTCTTCCTAATACTATTCATGCTACTATTTACTTTCTTAAAAAAACAGAACAGGGACATGGGGAAAGTCTAGAGCTGCCCTTCATTACAAGTAAGTTAAAGCAAATAATAGAATGTTATCTTCTATGAATGTAACACATTCAGTTACGAGAAGCAGCAGCTTTGATGTACTATCCTAGCTAATTGCGTAATTGCTATTGTAGCCATTACAAACTGTAACAACAGTAAACATTAGTGACTTGCAGCAAGCAGACAAAATTCAGTAATTTCTCAGTCAGTCCAGAATTAAGCCTATCTGTAGTTCCAAATCACAAGAAATAGTATTCTTAAGCATGAGCATCCAGAATTTTGTTCAAACAGTATCTTGACATAACATTACAATATAATCATTTTAAGTTACCTCAATGCATGCTACTGTAAACCCCTAGGATTTTTTTTATTTATAGTATATCCTTTCAATCACAGCCTCAAAAATAGTCCTGGAATGAAATAACCACAGGATTATGTGTTAGATAAAGGTATACATGGAAAAGAAGCCACAAGACTACTATTATACAGGCAATACAGTTTTATTATGTTCTTTCACCAACTGTAGCAAAAACATGTAACAACTGAATGAATAATCAAGGGAACTTAATTGTCAACAGGAATTTCAGAATTATGTTCTAAACTTTAGACCAGGAAGGCTCGACAGGGAGAAAACAAACCATATACATACTGTAATAATAGTCTCTATTACGAAGATTTAATGCCTTCTTTAAAAGCATTGAGATTATTGAGGCACCTTACTGCAGGTTATGTATCATCTCCTCTTTGGCAATGAGATGTGTGGTTTTGTTAACTAGGGCCATTAGTGAGTTGAGCTTGTGAGACCAGTCATTGAGTATATTGTTTGGGTCCTTAGGCCTCTGAAAATTGATAATTCCTGCCAGCCTGTCTACTTTAGCAAAGATGGTCTTATTAACTACTAGGTTAGACAGGAACTCCTCCGATTCCTGTAAAGACAAACAGCACTAAGTCAAGAAAAGAGCATTTTTATCTACAAAACCATCAGAATTCTTCCCAAACAGCATTAAAGTACAGGGAACAAGATTTTTCTTTATACTTAAAAGAAATACAGCTGTAGTAATATTGTACTTAAAAAAAAACAACATAATACTTTAATATTACATGTTGGCACTGCAAGATACTAGCGTGATCTATTAGAAAACTTTTTTTTTCATGTCACCTATATCTCATTATCTTTCATGAAATTAAGTTTAATACACTACACCAACAGAACTACAACAACACAACAAGAAGTTTCATACTTTGGAGTACTTGGCTAAACAGACAGCAGAACAAGCGTTCTGACAAGCAAGGCATATGAAAGTCTGTGTGAATTATTGACCACTGTCAAGGAAGGTTTATTCTGAGTTTGTGGAAAAGAGCAGATTTAATTAAAAGACAGTAGGGTAAAGCTTTTCATTTGCACTTGAAATACCAATATGCCAAGATGTATGAATCTCTTTGGAAAGCTCTTGGAAAGACAAAGGGGGATGACAGGAAGACTGCTCCACCCCATTTTCCCAAAGTACAACCATCTATAAACATGGGCATCTAAAGGTGAGAAACACTGTATCTTCAGTCAGTTTTAATCACCCAGTGATAAGAACTTTTTAACACTAAAACACAAGACAAGAAGCTCCAGCATTTAAATGAGACCTTGAATATAAATGAATTTTTAAGAGCAACTTTTGCCTTATGGGCACGCACATCGTGAAACTGAGTTTTGCCTGGATTAAAAACCAGTTTTCTAACTCCCGTAAAGGCGTGAGAATACACTCGGGTCGTCATATTGACTAGCAAAGTGCCAAATACTCAGACAGTTTATTCTCAACAGACTTTTACACTACCTCTCATCAACAGAATGCAATGAACTAAAGTTCAGTTAATGCTCCCTGTCTATCACTACAGCACACTGTTCTTCTTGTAAGAGCTGAAAAGCACTGGTAACATAAACAGGGGAATTAGACTAAGGATGAAGCCAGGAGAGGTACGAGCATAATACAAAGACAAATATATAGAGATACTGTATCTATGAACATTCATAAACACTCAAGTGTAAACCCTGAGAATTTTGTACCAAGCAGTGTATTTCTACAGTGCTACATCTTTCTGCACTGCCTGTAAAACAATGCAATGATGATCTACAGCATCACTTACAGAGCTTTTTAAGCTAAAGAGAACTCAAATTCAAGTTATAAGAGAACACTGATCTGCTGAATACTTACATTTTTGCCACAAACACATGCACACATACACTTCCACACCTCTTATGAAAGAAGGAAAAGCAAAGCACTACTTACATCAACAGACAGATCCAGGAGCTGTGCCATTCTCTTCATTGTAATTCTGGTATAATATTTAGCCATTATTCTAATATTCTGGAATAAAAGCGTTCAGAGTAGAGGGTTATGTGCAAAAAATAATTGAAGCAGGCTGCAAAAATATAAAAGTCAATGTTAAAAGCAGATTAGGAGCTCTAATGGCAGTCCAGCATAAGGCATGTGAGGGAGTTATAAACAGTTCTTTTGCTTGTAAAAGGCATAAAAGTCTCTACATGACAAATTATTAAGTAATGACATCAACTAATTATGAATTTAATAAAAAGCAAGACTTCCAAATTTCTGCTATATTGAAATGTGAATGCTAAATCTCACAATTCGAGTGCAATACACTCCTTTTTATGGCAACTGTGCCAAATACCTATTTATAATAAAGAAATATGAGTAAATAAAATGTGGAAAATACAACACAATGGAAAAAGCAACTTATCTGCTGCTTTACTACATACCTTTTTTTTCTCTTTGTAACTAACATACAGCAAACGAAAAGCCTTTTTAGTTGAGGCACCGAATACATAGCTAATGCTTAAAGACAGCCATACTTACATGTTCCACAACTCTATTCTTTAAATCTTTCCATCTCTTTTCCCCTTCCTCTGTACAGCCAAAAACATCTGTCGCAGGACTGTCAAGAGATCCTTCTCTCAATTCTTTCCCGTATTCTTCAACTAGGGCAGTCCATCGCATCAATTCCATGGTGGTAAATAGTTTTAGGAGGTCTCTAAATGGTTTAGTAAAGTTGACTTACAATCCTGTATTAATAAGGCTCATTTCATACTTAAACAGATCAAAGAAATAATTGTAAATGCTTTAATTGTGTTACAATTAATTTCATTGCTCTTCATGAATACACGGTAATGCTTCATACCATCAGGGGCAGCTCAAGTCAGACTGTGTTTCTAATAAAGCACTTTCTCTTATAAGGGAGATGTGTTTTAATGTAGAACTTGCACAATCAGAAAAATTTTGCAGTATTTTTCATACAGCATTAAATTCTGAGATTCTTACAGCAGACTCAGCATAAACAGATTTCATTTGAACAGCTAGTTTGAGAGACACTTTTTTTTTTTTAACCTAATAATTGTTTATTAGAAAGAATACTTACTTATACTTGGGGATTTCTTCTAGCTTTTTGTCACTACTAATTCTGTGCACCAAATCAGATTGTTCATTGTCATAAGGTGAAAGAATAACATAAAGAACAACGCTCTTCAGTGCCTGTTGAAGAGGAAAGAGTGTGGGTTTTTTCCCCAATAATTAAATGGAGGAACTGAAAACACTGCTTGCAGAGCTTAGAGTTTAACATGTAAAAGGTTTAAGCCCAGCATATGAAAGTTAAAGTGAAATGTATGTAATCTTGCAGAAATGAACCCTGAATTCACAGTGATACATTTAAATTGATTCAGGTTAACTAAAACACTAGTATTTAAGGTAAATACGTGGGGAAAAAAATCTTTGCAAATATGTAACATCTGTACTGCATACACAACAGTATCATTTAGACCACAATTGCACAGCTGTTTCTAATTTCTACACTTGAATAAAACAGACAAGAAATTCTCAAGATTTCAAAGATAATATAATGAAGATGTTAGTTATAAATATTCATTTGAAATCAACTTTATTATAGTTGTTTTCAACTAACTGATTTGTTAATATAGCCATTAAAAAAAAAAAACTAAGAACAACAAACTGATGAGCTATTTAACCTGCCATAAATTGATCTGGTAATGAAATGGGTATTTGCTACATGAAAATACAGACATTTTGTAGATCATGTTTGTTTACCTGCTGCCACTTTTCACTTTCAGCCTGGATACACGGAGTATCATAAATGGCTCTGTAGTGCTTACAGATGGAGAGGTAGGAGCCTTCGTGTTGATCCAGCTGGATCATTAAGTTGTAGTATTTCAACTTTAGTTTCTGAAACAGTATCAAACAGTAAAATTAATACAGCTTCATGGATCATGTAAATGAAATCCAACTGGATCACAGAAAACAGAGGGATTTAAATACACTTGGACATGAAGAGTGACATGTCAGATTAAAGGGGGGGGGGGGCGGAGAGATCCTCCAATTACTTACTTCTGTGTTTTCTTCTTGAAAGAATTTTGTATTAATTTTTTTGCTGATAATTTGAGTCCGAATATAGTCTTTTACAGCTAGACAGAGTCTCATCTGCTCCAAGATAAATTCTACACGTTCTTTCTTTTCCATTGAACCATAGGTTTCCACCTAAAATGAAAATGTAACTATTTAACAATGTCAAAGTCAAAACAAGTGAATTCTTCACAGGAAGAGTGGGAGGTTGGTGGTGGTGGTGGTGGTGGTGGGAACAAAACAGAACAAACATGCCAGAGCACATGAAAATGGAGAAAAGGTTATTCAATTTTAAATTATAGCCCCCAGTTACACCAAAAGAATCCACTAACGCTAAATTCAATACACTACCTAGACAATTGGAATCTGTTTTCCAAATGGGAAGTATTCTACGTAACCTAACCATAAGACTAACAAAAGCAGTTAAAACTGAATTACACTCTCACTCGTAACAGTTAAACTCATTCCAGGCATTTCTGCAGACATACCTGATGCAGTTTCTAAGCAATAACCTAAGAGCAGTCAGAATTAATTTTTATTGCTGACACAATTTTGAGTTACAAGGCATGTTACCTGCAATTCTTGCAGAATAGAGGCAGCCTCTTTCACCTCACCGTTCTGTTCTTTTATTGTTGCAAGTGTCTTTGTCAGGCGAGCACGTTCAATTTCCACATATATCTGAAATCAGAAGTGGTTGTTTAAACACTGAAATTTTCTAAAGAAGAGTGCAAACTCTAAGCCTGCAACCCCACCAAGACATATATTTGATGCTGTCATACAACCAATTAATTCCCTGTGTATCCATATGCTATACTGACACTATCCACAAGATACACAGATAAAGTATGATGGATAGTTGACACACCGGAAGTATCTGGACCAAATTAATCTAAAAAACTATGTCTAAATTCATCTACCATCCTTTAAGCAAACATAAAAGGATGTGCACTGTGCATGAAGTATTAGATATTTTGTCTGTTAAAATATATTGAAACAGATAGAAAGTTAAGACTTTAATGGTTATTAATGTGTACTAAGTACTACCATTTGCATTATTTCACTCACTACTAACCAGCCATAAATCAACAATACTTGTTTACTAACAATTTAGACTAACTTTGAACAGACAAAAGTCACCCAGCAAAAGGAGTATTATCTAAATTATTAACTTGGTATAATGCTTTAGTATCACCCTCTGGTTACTGTAACTGTACCTAACACCTTCTAAGTGCAGGAGAAATTAAACGAAACCTGCCCATTTCTCTAACAAACTCAAATACATAATGTTTTAAAAAGTGAAAAATAAATGGCATTTTAGAACTCTGAAGTGTACTATTAATTATATTAATAATACATCCAAATATCTACGTCATGGAAATATGAGCAGTGTTTCAGCAAATTATTTAAATATGAACTCTGGAAGATATTTGCAGTCTTTCAGAAAGAAATACACTACTTGGCTTCTCAGGTTACTTTAAAAATTAACTTTGCTCTTATCTGAACAAGATTAAAAAACAATGTTAAGAAGCTATGCTTTTAAAGAAGGTGAACATTTTTATTCTACCTTTTAGACATTCAGTCTTAAAACAAAATCTTACTTTTCCTTCCGTAACCATACGCAACGTGTCAATTAAGCGCAGTTTGACTGGTAAGTCTGTGATGTCTTCAACATAAGTGCAGCACTGCTGGACCATTTTAGCAACTGCCTAGTACAGTAACAGAAAAGAAAAACATACTGTGTTTTTAGATTTTGCAAATGCATTCCAACTATAACACTCAGAGATTAGTTTGATATGAAACTGTTCAGTACTTAAGAGACTCATTTCAACAAAAAGCATGCAAGTTACATCTCATCACTTTGCTTCATAAAAATGTGTAAAATGACACTAGCAACTGACACTAGAAGTCAAATGTGATGCTATTCTGTCTCTTCTTTCACCTCAGTTTTTCCAGTGATATTCAAAATAATTAATCCCATGCAGTTCCTCTTGAAAAGCCGTACCCCTGCCAAATCCACACGACTTTCACGTGGACCAACAAAGCTTGTTTGCCCCAAGACCTGCATGGCTGAAGAAAGGTGTTATCTTCTCTTAAGTGTGTGCACTAGCCCTTCTCTACAGAAAAACCTGTAGATTTTTCAGGAAGGGAAGGAAGAGGGATAATTATTTCTGACTGATTATTTTCCATCTCTGCATACTCCCAAAAAGGCACTAATAAACTAGCATCCTTCAGTGGCAAGCACAGCTATTGGAACATGTTCTTCTGGTAACAATGCTGACAAAGCTGTTACAATTATTATTAAAATACCTGCTTCAAAAAAAAAAAAAAAGAGAATGAACTTCTAGAAACTTCTTCCTCAAGAAGAAAATTCAGCTGAAGTAATCCAAGTCTTCAGCGACATTTTGTGCAAGTTAGGGAACTAAACTGTACTATACTCTCATACAAACTCCTAATGTTTCTGAACATTAAAAAGGAGGGAACCTTTTCCTTCCTAAAGCAATACCATTAAAATTACCTGTTGCTGAAGTCAAACTAAACACACAGCGCAATAAATTTTGTACCTGCTTAAGTTCAAGTGCCTTCAGCTATCCTGATAGGCCCACTTCTCAGACAGAACTAAATTCCAGAATATGACAGTTTCGAAAGCAAGCCTGTAAAGCACACACCTTACTTGATCACAGTAAGTTGCAATAACTCTGCTTAATGTACACCTCGTGAACATGAAAAATTAAGAGTATGTCCCCAATACAGACTGTATAAGAGTGTAAAGATGAACTACTGTCTAAAAGCATTGGTATGCACGAAAGCAGAAGAGTCACATCTGTGTTGCCAAGAATGGCAAGCTGGACCACGTGGAGCTCAGGCACAAGGTGGAGACAGACTAATTCCAGACACCAGTTTCATTATTGGCTTTCGTAAGTCTACCAAAAAACATCAACAGAAGCTAGTAACAATATATTCAGGCAGGTGCTACAATGTCAGGAAAGCCCCTACACACAAGGGGGAATCAGATACACAGGTCCAAATATAATTTCATTTTTTGTTTCAAAGCATTAAATTCACCTGTTTTAACTGACTTCTTCTCTTCGATAGAAGAATAATATTTTCATTAAGAGCATCCCAGTCTTTAGCTTCGTAACACATTTTCACTATAGCAACTAAGATACGGGATGTGGAGACCATGTCAGATGCCTGTAACAAACAAACAAACAGCATATTAGTGATGGGATAAACAACATGCAGACCTCTATCACCTCTACTTCTATTACACCAAGGTAAAAAAACTCATTATATCTAGCCTTATTGATTTTCTTTTTAAAGAAAAGAACAACAAAATAGAAAGAATGATACTCCAGTTCCCTTCACAACTTTAATGCAGTGGAACAAGGGGGTGAGTAGGACAACGCAGCCTAAATGCTGCACACCATATGCTACTTACCGTTCGTGTTTGTTTTTCCAAGGAGAGAAGGTTTTCAATTACTTCTTGCAATCTTCCTTCCTAATGTGACAGGCAAAGAATTATCACCACGAGTGAAGAACACAGTTCAGTTTAAATCGAGAGCAGCTCTAATTCTCACGTAAGTAAAAAACATAGACTAGCCTGTAGACCCATTTTTAAGTTGGGTTTGGTTGGGTTTTTTTCCTTAATAAAAGAAACATACATAGCACTAACTTTAAATATATGGTTCTACACGCAGAATAAACTGGAAAAGTTTTCAAAATCCCATTTTTGCCCAATACATGCTAGAAGTTGGTTGTCTGGAGCAAGAAACATAGCAAGTTTCAGACAGGTTTGCTTAGCTCACATTCACTGAGCTAGATGGAAGACTCATTTCTTTCCTAGCCAGAACAAAGCTTTAAGTGAGAACAGATACGCAATTAGATATCTTGGCCAAAAAATTGTTTTACTATTACTTTCACCCACATTCATTATATCTTAATTACAGTCTATTATAGAAAGCATAAACTACATGCTTTACACGCTTAAGCACAGAATCATAATAATCCTGCTTTTTGAGTTTTGAGAACTATATTTGTTTAGAGGAGTTAAGATACGACAACGTACTTTTAGTCCTACATCGTAATTCCTAGGAAATATCTCACCAAAAAAAGTTAATGTGGAAGAATTTGAAAGAGCCCATGGCAACTGTGGGGCTGCAAAAAGTGCTTAGAAACTAGAAAATTAGTAACAAAAAAAGAGAAAATTAAATTTGTTTCTAAAACATACCTACCCTACTGAAATCTTTCAAACTATATATAATGGTCTGCTAAGGATGGGCCACAAAATTTACATGTTACACAGCAATGAACCATGGTCACGGTGTCCATACCTAACGCAGCATGTGGGATAAAACTCTCCATACAGTACAGTCTTAAGAGAGTGTAAGACGCTATTTACTTAAGGCCACTGCCTTCAGAATCCTACAACATGCTATAGAGTACAACATGTCTGAGACACACGGATCCAGCGGAACATTTGCAGCATGTAAAGAATCAGATGCCATCCTACTGGGACAGGACGTAACAGCAAATCCAATCTGTCTGTGCTGAGGTCTGAGATGTGTGAGAATCTCTACACAAAGGCACAAATCCATAAAAAATCCTTAAGATAGACCATATGCATGATTACCTCCGCGATCCTAATCAGCAAACCATTCCGAGGGCGCCCAGGGTGGGTGCACAGGCCTGTTTGCGGAGCAGCTGCCCAGCACCACACCGGCCTGACAGGGCTCTGCCCCCCACCTGCAGCCCCCCGGGCCTGTAGGGAGCTGCCCAGCCGGGCCCGGGGCCCCTGACAGGGAGGCAGCGCTGGCGGGCAGCGGCCCGGGGATGAAGGAGCACCCACAAGCCAGGTGTGCTGCCCGCGGCTGTCCCGCCACACAGGGGAAGGCCACGGCCCTGCCGGGAGCGCCGGGCCTCCCGCTGCCCCCTCGCCGCCAGGCCGCACCCCGGCACCTGCGGCCGCCCTCCCGCCCTGCGCTGCCAGGGA
>JAVJGI010000001.1:123361560-123465501 GCA_035590275.1 Ibycter americanus | reverse complement strand
CGCGGCCGCCAGGGGGCGCCGTGCCGGCGGCCAGCAGGGGCTTGCAGCGGCTGTGCCCCCCGGGGCGCTCGGCTCCCACCCCTCGCCCCCCAGGGCGGAACGAAGTGCGTTCACTTCGCCAATTAATTTCCGCGGTTTTCTTGGTATAAATGCATCCAGGTGTGTGTTTTGCGGCACTGCTTGATTTTTTTTTTTTGCAGTATCTGTAGAGCAGCGCTCACGGGTGTGACAGAGTTGTTTCAGTGGTTTTTTTGTCTGTATCTTCAGATTTGGCAAATTAACAGTATTCTAAAACTGAGAATTGAAACTGCCAAATATTTCCTTCGGGCTGCTGGCGAAACTCCTGGGAGCAGGACCTAAAACCACCACATACATGTAGGTAAATAGACATAGGCTTAATTCTTGCATTTATCCAAGCAAGTTATGTAGTATGCAGTCATGTTGCATGGGATTATTCTTTTGATACATAATTTAATTTGTTTATTGTATTATCCTAATATAGACAACATTTTATCCAAGCCAGTTCCTGATGTCCTCAGACTACCATGCTTCATTAATAACAGTTCATTATGTCATCAGAAGGGAGCAGGTCAAATTTAGTTTGAAAAATGGTTGTTAAACAAGATTTCCAGGTACAGAAAAGTTCACAAATCTCCCAAAACAGGAACAATTGATGCATGATGAGGCAGAAGACAACGTTGGAAGTCTTTTGTTCTCTAGAATGTTAACAGTATTAGCAAAGATACTCTTGCATTTTGTAGTTTCTCTTATGATGAATCATCCATTACTTAATCATTGAGCTGCAGCTGAGATGCCTTAATGAGGAACCTAGAACATGTCTGATATTTAACATGAGTTTCATTATTAATTGTAACATGAACTAGAACAAAATTGTGAAATTAGCAAGTGTCTTATTTTTGTTATGCTATTTACATACTAAAAAAGTCCCAGACTGTATTTCTCATAGCGGTTTATCTTCATGGTGTTTCTTACAGTCTATGAAGGTGTAATTATCTTATTTTTACCCTTAGTTGCACATTAACTACCAATAACGCATGATATTTTTGACATCTGTCTAGAGTAACGTGGTGCATTACACAGTCATTAGAACATCATGAGGCAATGCTCACCCTTCAAAAAACAACAGCATTTTGGATCTAAGAGGCCCAAACAGCCTTCTGCAAGGTGCGAAGTCACTCTTGAAGGTTAGTGGGCTTTGATGGAAACACCATTTCCAAAGGACATACAATTTCTCACAGGACTGGGATGTTGGGCCCTGATCCACAATGGCACTGACATTACTGGGAGTAAGCACCTAAGTCTTTTTGAGGTTGTAGGTTTCAACAGGGATGTGAAAATGCAGTTCTTTCTTAGGCAGCTGCATGGCTTCTCTTCTTTGTGCTGTTTTTCTTAGACTTTACAGCTCTGTTTTTTCTGCTGTTTGGAAGTTCTGGCTTTCAGCCTGTGCACTTTATACATACATTCAAAAGCATTTCCTTGAGCAGTTTTCTTTTTTAGCACTGACAGTTATCCATACATAGAAGTCTCACAACGTGAATGAGAAAGAATTCCATCTTTAGTCTGTGTTGTGTTGTCACCAAAACTAGAGTGGCTTCCCATGTCATTCCTGTGAAAGTAATCAGGCACAGGAGGCAAAGTGAAATGCTAATGTATGTCAGCCAGGCACCTGTACCCAATCTTCTGTAGTCAGATTTTGTGTGTAATGTGAAAAAGTTTGCATTAAAATGCTGCATAATGTCCAGTCGAGTAACTAGAAGTCATTACTTTTGCATGTAAATAAATATGCACTCAGCAGTATAGCAATTAGTACTACACTGGCTGACCTGAATACATCTCTAGAGTAGAGTAAAAAACTGATAGATGTCACTGAAACAGCAACACTCTCGCCAGGTTTGAAGACTTTCTGGCATCTTTGTGGATAGAAGGTTTTGCATAGCTGGTCTTTGTTATCTCCTGCGGATTGGGTTCTTGAGGCACTGTTTTGTGGATTCCCTTATTAGATAAGATCCAGAAATATTTATGGGAATTTTGTTTGTATACCTGTCAGCTTGGAAGCCAAATGGTTTCTTGCAAATAAAACGTTTCCTAAGAAATGCTGATTGCTATGGACTTAGCTGTTCTTGTGTATTTTGCGCTAGGGTACAGGAGGCTGAGTTGCATTTTTGTTCCTTGTCCTTAAAGCACACCAGGAGAGACAGGTTGCTCCAAGAGTGCTGGCTGAGATGCTGTGGCACCACACTGTAGTTCTTGTTCAAGGTCGAGGCTAACTCATTAAACTGCATCTTTGTTGACAGTTATTCAGGACTGTTAGTTACATATTGGTGCAAGCTGCCTAATCAGCTTTAAAATAATTTGAGAAAGGAAATATCATATTAATTTCTAAGCAAAATAATAACAACTGCTGTAAGAACTTCGCAGATTAGGTCAGAATATAGCTGTTGGTTGACTAAGCCAATATGATTGCCAATTAGAAATCGTTCTTTACCTCATTTGTGGTACTTTTGGGTGGCATGAATGCAAACTCAGTCCTTTTGTTAACTTGAGACCTTGTAAGTTAGACAAAGCCATTTCTTTTCATTAGTACATAAAGGAAGTAAAATCAGTTGCAGTAATTGCTTAGGATGTGTTACCAGTCTTCATCCCAGCTGCAATTAATAAACGAGCCTGCCTCTTGGTTATTTTTCCTCTTGCATTTTCATGTGTTAGTTCATTCTTAGAAATAGTTTGTTACATCATATGAGAGAATGTTACAATAGGCTGCATTGTGGTTTTTTAAAATATTATCGGTTAAAAAAACTGCATTCCTAAGCAAGTGAAAAGAATGCCAAGCAATTGAAAAGAGCAGAGATGCTAAAAAATTCTCAGACTTGGGTCTCATTGCATTGCAAGTCGTAATTCCACCGTTCTTCACAGGAAGGATTACGTGGTTTCGTGCTTTTGAGATGCCTTTCTCTGCAACTGTAAACCGAATCTGATAGGTTAACTTGTTACTCAACTTTTATTTTGGAAGGGGCAAAGTACGGTGAAGTTTGATCTGTGTGGAAAGTGATTACTCTTTAGGGGAATAGGTGGAAAGGCATTGTTGCTGACTCTTGTTGAAAATTGAATTGTTAATACTGTAAAATGCTAACAAAGATGTGAAGCTAGGTTGTATACGTTTAAAAGCTGAACATCAAATAAAATACAGTAGTAGTCATAAGGTTTTTTCCTCGGAAACAGGGATGACCATTAACATCTCTGTTAGTTCTGAACTATACCTGTATGGCGAGTATCTATAAAGTCCTGACAGATTTTTCTTTCCTCTGTTCTTTATTTCAACCAAGATTATCTCTGCTGAAGTTGGTGGAATTGCCCCTATTCTATGCTTTAAATAAAAGCCAAGTTTGATCTGTGGGGAGCATTGCCTGCATGAGGTATATAGGAACAGCCGTATTGTCATGAATACAAACAAGCAGAGACCTGCAAAATGTCCATAAATGTAGATCATGATTTTTCAACAAAAAAAATCTTTTCAACATGAACAAATTCTGGTTTTAGAGGTGTTTTGCTTACTCCTTTAGAAAAATAACCATTGTCTAGCTCTTTTTCAAACATTATGAATTCTTCCAGTGTGAATTATTTATGTAAAATTATTTCAACAACATATGTGTAAACAGTATTTGTATTCTCTGAATCTTGTGTACATTTCTTCTTTAAAAGATTTCATAGTCTACTGTTTTGTGTACAAAGGGTACTTGTTATAACATGTTTTATTCAGACAGATTTAAAGCTCAATGAAGGCATTTAAGAAAGTGTTTTTATGCCCCGAGAGTTAGCAGGTGTTATGATATTTAGACATAACCATATGTATGTAGAACAGAAAAACCTTTCGTAGGGTATAGAGTCTGAAATACATCTTTTTTTACACTGCAGTTGTCTGCTGCAGGATAAACTACATATACTCATCCTGCAGTTAATACTGATAGATTAAATAATGATCAATTAAGTATGCTTTTTTTCATTTCCCAGCTATAGCCACAGAACATATTTTCAGGAATACGTAACAGTCTGGAAGATTTGAAAAAGCAGTATGTTGGTTGTAAGCAAGAGGGCTATAAGCAAACATAAGGTGAAGTCAGCTTTTCAAATTTAATTCCATTTAATTACTTGTAAATAAAATAATAGTTGGACCATGTCATGACCATGACCTCTGCAGAAAGAGTTTATCTGGCAGTTTTGAGCTGAATTTGTCCAGCAAAAATGGAGGCTTATTGTGCAATTTTAATTTAAACTGTCAACAGCTATAATGCATCTGCAGTCTTACACTGATTCCTTTAGAAGATACTAAAGTGCTATTTTACTGAAGAATTTTTACTCTAGTTAATCATTCTTTCTGGATATGCCTTACAAGAACATCACCAGCCTTACCTTCTTTTTGCAATTAATACTGTGGAGGCACTGATACATTTGTCTGAGGAGTATTCAGAGTTAATTATTGATCTAGAAAAGCTCTTTACACCATTATGAACATCTTTTTACCCTTCAAAATAAATCATTGTGTAAGACTCTTGTTAGCAAACTGATCTGATCTGGTTTTTTTGTGGGCAGTCATGTCTACTCACATCACAAGGCCTTTGCTACATACAATGTGACCTTAAACTGACCTTAAAGCTTATGGTCTGGGAAGAATCGTTATAATGATGTAACAGATAAAATAGGTGAGAGAAAGCACCAGGAGTTAACTTCTAGTACCAATTAAGAAGCTATTTAATTTTCTTCTGATGCACAGTCTAGTAAGAACGAAGAGATGAAAGGGAGCGCTGTGTTTTACCATGGGAAAAAAATGAATACCTTGCTTTAGCTTGACCTTCCTGTAGTAGTTGTAGTCACCTAGAGAGCTATAAAAGCAAAAGAATGCAGAGCAGATGTCAAATCTTTGTTGAACTCCAGTGCAAATAGAAGACCAAATATATCCAGTTTTCTTCTTTTACTCCTGTTTGCACATTTCGCTACAGCTCTGAAAGAAACAAGACAATCTTTGTTCTTAAAGTTTCAGTGTAAATCATTAAAAAAATCTTTCAGTGGAAAGGATTAGATATTACCCAAGGAACTCCAGCCTCTGACGCACATCTCTCTTCATCTCTCTAGCTCTGCCTCTCCCTGTCAACACTTGTTTTCTCCAAGGTATATATATAGCAAATAATACTACACATGTGATTTGAGGGCTTCGTTGGCAAAATACAGGGCCCAGTTTTGCATTTCCCATAAAACAAAAACTCAGCTTGTCAGTGTTTTAGGACATTTTCTAGCTAAAGCACTCTACTGAGCTTTGATGCTATCGAGATCTGCGCAAAGTGTCTTTGTCTTTGAAGTATAATGTAGGTTTGGAAACAAAAGAGCAGGGAGAGAAAGACACAGAATGTCAGTAGTGCCTTTTTAAACTTAGTGCTTTCTGGTTTTTTTATTTTTTGGGAAAAACTTTGAGTTGCTGAGAGCATGAAGTTCTTGTCAGAGTTGATGTGAATGGTAAATGATCCGCACTTTTGAAATTGTGGCCACTTTTGTTTATGTACCTAATAATGTAGATGCCTATATTAGCACCTTGAAGTTTGGCAACTGATACGTCAAATACATTTTCCCTTAGTCTAGTCTGTTTAATTTCCTCATCTGTCTATTGTAAGGTTAGAAATAACGTCATTATACCAATTTTCATGTGCTTTTTGCCTGACCGCACATGTTAAAAAAATGGTAGGCGATTTATAGCCCTTAAAGTGTATAAAGCCCTTTAGATTATAGGAACAGAAAGATTTCTGTAATAACTAGGAAAGGTTAAAAAATTGTATTTTCCTTCATGAGTATTCAGCTTAGTGTGATAGACATTTGTATTGTTAAAATCTGTTGGAGATCATGTTCTTTTGTACAAAAGACTGCCTAGTTAGGTAATGGAAAACCCATAGTATGGAACAATGATTCATTCATGATACTCTTCTTTGTGACTAGTGAGCTGACAAATATGTTCCCCAGGCTGTCCTTACAGAACCCAGTCAGTTATGGATGCTGGAATACGTGCAGGCTTTCCATCTTGAATGTCTAACCTAACACACAAGCAACCATTAAGTACTGTAAGGATGGAGACAGACAATACGCACATGCAAACCGTTGCAATATACTCAGTAATTGTGGGTGAGGAATAATTCTTTGTATCCTTGCTCATGGAAAACTTATTTGTAATTTAAAAAAAAAAGAAATTTCAAATAATTATCACTTTTGTTATGTTTTATTCTTACCTTCTTTGGTTCATAGAGCATTTATCATGACCAGCAGTATATTTTCTAAGCAAATAGTGACATTTCATGCGAATTTGCCATGGTAGCCTTCCAGTGCAGCTTGAAGAACTTTGTGTAGGCATATTGTGCACCTATTCAAGTGAAATTACCAATGTCTGCATGTGTCTAGAAAGCAAGGAGAAAGGTGCTCCCCAGGATTACTGACTAGGTTTAAAAAGGAGCAAAGAAAAAGTAATTCAGATTTCAAGTTGGGTTAACAGATGGTTTACAGTGTGTAGGTGGAGGAAACTAGACTTGAACTTAACCTGTGTTTATATATAATGCTTTTAGTCTAGCCTTAGTCTTCTTTATCTCCTTCTCAGTTCATCATTTCTTCCCAGTTTTGGTTATGTGATTTTAAATCCTTGGATATCTATTAAAATACTATTTTTATTTTTATAAAGTATAATGCAGGGTGCTAAATTGTAGGAATGACATTTTAATGGCTTTTCTTGGAAAAAAAAATGTATCTTCCATCTTTTTCCTGTCTGTGGTCAGAAAATGCTGAAGCAGTTTTGGATTCTATTAGTTTTGTACTTTTACAATTCTAAAGCTGGTTTTACAGTACACACTCTTAACTTTTGCATATACTTAACTTGTGCACATACTTAATTTAAAGCACAAGTAGTCACATGTCATGAGTCACGTGCATAAACGTTTGTAGGCTGGGTTTAGTAAAAGACTTGCTCATATGCTCTCCAGAAAAATCATGGTCTCTATTTAGGAGTTTTTACACGTCTGTTCTAAGATTAGTCTTGCCGAAGTGATTTAGGAACACTCAGGCTCTGTGGGAATTGTTTTCTGTGAGCATGCTGAGTATGCTTTATTTTCCATTTCATCACACTAAATGTCATACTAGGTTTAATGTGTTGCCCAATTAATGACTATGTTTAATGTTTTTTCAGTAAAAATATTATTATAATGCATGACAAAATAATTATGTGATAATGACACTCCAGTATAACACGTACTGTTGCTCAATTGCTTGATTAACAATCAGTCACTGATGACAGTCAGAAACACAACTAATTGTTGAATATATTTCCATCTTTTTGCTCTCAATTTATAGAAAAGTTAATAAAAAATACAGAAATAACCTTTTGTGCTAGCGTCACCATGTTACTTGAAAGGTTACCAAAATACTGGAGTCTACTATGAACCAAAAAATTGTATTTATCAGCGAGATAAAGACAAATGTTTATTCTATTGGTAAGCATGAAGTTCATGCACACGCCAAGCTTGTATTTCTCCTAGTTATACATCGATGGTTTTTAAAGTAGTCTCACTTGTTAGGTCCATTGAATATACTGGTCCTAATGTGTGTAGTCTTATCTTCTGAAAGGTGCTTGACAAAATTATCCAGCTATTTATCTGATTTTGTCGGGGGTTTTGAAAGTGCAAATTACTGAACTTTAAGTAATATTTTCATTTAATAAATGATTTGTACAGTGACTTGAAATAAGCCAGATGAGACATATGAAATGTGCATATGATGGTGGTCTTAAGTAACCTGCTTGCTTCTGTTACCACACAAACTTGATATGAAATTTATTTGAATCTTACTTCAGTGGATCAGCTTTTGTTTTGCTTCACTCTGTCTGAAAGGAAAAATCATTCAATGGAATTTAGACCATAGTAATACCAATGAGTTCCATCACTGATGTCAGAGAGGCCAAGATTTCACCAAATATGTATGACAAAACACAGCATATTTTTGGAATAGAAATGTTGGGAATTTAAATTCCATTTTAGTTGCATGGTGCAAATCTGAAATAATTCCATTGACCTCAGTAGATCCATTCCAGGTTTCTATCAGTCTGATCAAAAGCAGACTTTAATCAATGGTTGTAAACTAAAAGAAAATGTAAATTTCTCAAATCTGTTGTTCTTAACAAGAAAGAAACCAATTTGACGTCTCTAAATCTTTGACATTCTTGCCTAACCTAAAAGATGTTTTCACATGGTTAGATTCAGGCCTCAGATTTGTGTCCAACCTATGAAAACGTCTTTGAGCCTACATACAATTAAATAATTGCTGTCCTCACACCACCAAACTTGGCAGTAACCTCTTCGCTCTCAATTTTCAGTCCTAACTTTGTAGAAACTCGGATTCTCTTGTCTTTCTCCCATTTTTGAGTCCTTGGTCACAGTCCCAAGTAAGGAAGCCCAGCCAACCACAGCAGGCGGCTGGCCAGCTGGCAAAAACCTGCTGCTCCGAACAACAGCCTGCTGCCCTGGCTCTGCCTCAGCCTTGCAGAGAATAAGGAGCTATACAGCCCGCTAGAACAATCCGTAATTCAGCTTCCCTCCGAGTGCTGAGCTGAGGCTTGCATCTTGGTATTCCCTCAGTTACCATGGATCTTTGCACCGAGACTGAAGCTGAAGAGAGTACTGAGCACGAAATCTTTGAGAGAGTTACTGAGTTTATTTGCATTTCCAAACTGTTTGGTGCTCAGTTAAGCCCAGTTTTTTTGGTTTGTTTTGTGTTTTTCTTTTTTTTTTTTTTTTCCTCAGGGATAGTTCAGTATAAAAACATGTTTCTATATATTAAAGGGACTCTGTTATACATTTGGGATAGGTTGTTTTGGGGGTTTTTCCCATTAACTTCAATGGAAACAGAATAAAGTATACTATGGGGATTTTTTTTTTTAATTTGTTTTTCACTGTTTTGCTATAGCTTATTTTCTCCACAGTCTCTACTTTTTTCATGTCTGAACATGAACTCACTCAGAGTCAAGCGATGCCGAACTTCTAAATCTATTTTGAGTGGGTTTGAGATGAGGCAAACAACATTTTAGTGGAAATGTTATGTCATAGTAACAAATGCCTATGGATTAGTTAGTTTATTTCCAGGACCTCATGGGCTATACATTGCTATTTATAATTTAACTTTCTCAAGCAGCCACGACTGTGTTTATGTTACCATGGTGTTACTTGCCATCCTTGAGGGTGGATAGTAAATGCTATAATTGAAAATAGATACTCCCACTGAAATAAGTGTAACAGGTGGTTATGTTTTTATTTAATCATGCTGCAAGCATAATACAAGTTAAATGTGGATACCTCCAACCCTGCCTTTTTGCTAGGACGTTTTCAGACATGCCAATTTGTGTTTAATGGCCAGAACTGTAGTAAGCAACATGAGTGACTTGTCTTGTGACAGTCCAAGGAAGGTCAGTGGCAATCAGTGAGTATCCTCCAGTTCAGACTTCAGAAAGCAGATGTTATGCAGGAGAAAAGGAGATGCTGTGGTGCAAGGGGGAGCGGTCTATATCTCATCCTTCTTCTGTGGACCATAGTCTGGACAAAGCTCTTAATTCCCGAAGAACATTTGACGAACAGCAAGTGCTGTTTCCTTGTGATTTCCTCATATTAGCCCTCTTACCTCATCTCATCTCTTAATTTTCTTCAGTTGTCCACCGTAAGGAATTGCACATCTGTTTTGAGGTCTGCCCTGCATTAGTACTGCGTGGCTTAGTTTGACGTTAGCTTATACCCACCTTCAGGGTGCTGGCAGCACACATGCTAGTGGCAAAACTGTTCAAACCACTTCCCTTTCACAATGATAAGAACAGCTTTTGATTAAATTTCATCAACTTCTATAAAATTAGTTAAATGTTTTATATGTGTGAGTGTATATAAAATACATAAATGACATGTATTTTATATATACACACACATATAAAGCAACATATATAAAAAATATATAAATAAATATTTTATACGTGAATACATAGGTATTTTTCCATTCTTCAAAATAAAAGGACAGAAGGATACAGATATTGTCCTAAATTGTGCTAAATATTTAGGCAGGGAAAAAAAGGGTTCTAGATTTTTCTCTCAGAAATATTCTAAAATGTGAAAACTGAATAATTTGAAGTAGCAGTATTGTTTCACACTCTACTTATTGCAAAAAGTCATATGCTCAAGAGTATTGAGTAACCAAGTACAAACACTTCAGTCAGGATAGTATGGTAGTTATCAATAGCATTTGTAAAATATATTTGAATAGAACCAAACAGAAGATGCCCAATTGGTGTGACTGTATGAACAGTAAAGTGCAGAGTAGAGATTCTCACATGAGTTCCGCGCAGCAGTTGCCTGTTGAGGATTTTTGTACCTTTTTTAGAAGTAGCTGTCAGACTTCCGTCTTTATTAAGCTTTGTAACAACCCAAGGTTAATTGGGTTCTCCAATTTTTCATATAGCTGTAGGATATAAAATGAATTTGCAGCAGCAGCAGATGTTGTGTGCATACATAGATTTTTCTCATGAACTCAGTTCAAGGTTGTACCTCAGTTTTCCTTTTCCATTTTGCCCAATGAACAAAGCAAAGCCAAAAAACCACCCCACTCATGATTCAGAAGGCGGTATGATTTGTCATAGTTTGGTTTTAAGCTGGTTTGTATTTTATATTATATAAATAACATTAATGTTAATGTTATTTAAACCAGAATCACCTGCTGTGTGCACAAGACAGTTTACCTCTTAAACCTTTGCAAGCAGATCCTTAAGGCCTTTTACAAGCTTCTAGCAATTTTATTCCTTTCCGTAGGTTGTTATACTTAACATCTTTACTTGTAGGCCTTTTCCACATGTAACAATTCTGGAAGTTAGACTTGCAAATTAAGTAAGCTACTTTAGCTTTCTGGGCTTACCTTACAGGTAGCTGTTGATTGACTTCATTGTTACAGAAAAGCTGAGGACGTTCCCTAGGGCCACTAACAAATTTTGGACTAACTGTGAAGTATGCAGTAAAGCATTAGTCTTTGAAGTGTTCGTGCATATTTAATGGTAAGGAAAGAAGAAGAAAACTCAATATTGTAGCCAATCCAAACCTTTGACAAGAACAATGAGTTAAGAAAAAAAACCATTGAGTTTGCAAGAGAGTTTTGATCAGATAAAATAAAAAATGGATTACTGAAGGCAATTAATATGGATTAGTAGATTGTGTCTGTTACAAATTGTGTCATAGATCCACACATCCAAATGGACGTTCACTATCAAGCTTGGATTTTGCTGAGCTACCCCTGTTCAGCTGGCCCTTTGCCTGGTCTTTTTGTAGATTTAGGACCTCTGCTTTCCTTTGGTGCTGGTACCACATCTGAAAGTCACAGAATCCTTGCTTAAACCTGTGGTGCCCTTGAGCTGCCTAAATCTCATCTAAAATAGACTGTTGACCTGGGAAGTAACTTACAAGCATTTCTAACCAGTGTAGCCCATGTGGTACAAGAATAAGAGCCTTGAGTCAGGCTGCTGTGTTAGCAAAGTCTTCATCAGTTGCAGACCAGAATTTTGTATTTATGAAATATTTGCCATTGCACTGTACCAGGCTTTATTTTGTTGAGTTTAAATCTGGTTATTCCATTTTTCTTAAACAGTTATCTATTATTATTCATTCTTAACAGTTAACTGTGTGAAATTGCAGTGTGAATTTTTATATTAGTGTTGATAGCTGGTTCCTGATATTGCCCCCCTCCTACCTGAGTATTTATTTCTCTGGTATCTTGCTTCTTAATGCCATGTTTGACAGTGCAATGTAAACGCTCCCTGAGTTTGGGTCTAAACCAAGACTTTAACCCATTTTGTCAGCTAAAAGAAAATAAGTGAAAAGGGAACAAGTATGTATACAGATGGCATTTTTCAGAGAAAGGAATTTAATAAATAATGAGGTTGTATAGCAATAGACAGAATTCACTTGCTCCATCAGCTGCATAGTTAAAAGCATTTTCTTTTCTTTCTTTTTTTTTTTTTTAAGCTGGAAATATAAGAAAGCTATGTAGGAAAAGAAGTAGGCTTGCTGATTAATGAAAGCTTTGCCATCCTTCAAAAATTTTGTCATGTAATCACTGACAAAAATAATTACAGAGCTGTTGGGGTACATTTTTACCTTTCTTAGTTTGCAAACCCTTATTTTTCTTTTGCGCTTCTGACACCTTCTGGTCAAGAGTTTCAAAGAAAAAGGACTTGCAGTCCATTTTGTCTACATAACAGTTCATCACCCAGCTGATTTTATGTGTGCAAGTTATTTGCATATGTCGGATTTAAACATACTCAGTTTTGGACGCACAGTAAATTTTGCAAGTTGACATACAAAGTTAGCCTCAGTAAGTCAGCTGAAGATTTGGTCCCTTGTGTCCTTTCTGTAATGAATTAGTGCACTGTATCTGCTTATGATATTCTAGAAAACAGGGAAAGAAAAATGATACTGTCAATCTTTAAAAGATGTGGAGCATCATTAGACTTTTTTTTTACCATTTCCCATACCTGCGTATTGATACTAGTTAGTTTTTCTTAGGCTTCCAATATCAAATATTCCTTTATATTTTGCATTGATACTGATGAGATGAAAGGTTCAAAACTGATGAAGTGAAGAGTTACTGGGTTTGTTCCTGTTAAATCTTTAGCATTTTTTTATAAACTCCAAAAATATATAAACTATTCTGTGAATCATTTCTTGATTGAAAACCAGTGTTTCAGTTTATCTAATGAAGTTGCTGAGGAGGCTTATTTAGGGAGTTGCTGTCATGAAAATGCGAAGGCTTGTGGGTGCCATAAAGCCATTCTAACATTCTAAGTAGGAGATCCTTTTCAGGCAGGTTCTAAACAACTTTACAAATTAGTCATTACCTTAAGGTAGGATGGCACTGTGGCATGTATCGCATTCTCGTAAGAATGAGAAATAACTCAAGCCTGAGATCGAAGGCTCATGCACTGTATTCCAAAGCACTGGTAATAGGGGAGGTCTTGTTTCCTCCTGGTCAGCCTCTTGAGATGTTTCTCAAAAGACACTGTTAGGTCTTGTGTCCCTAGTAGTACATTTATATGTTTTTGTAAGTAGAAGCAGTAACAGCAGCTGCATGATGAGAACTAACTAGTGATAAACGGGGCTCTTTGGTTCTTCTGCCTGTGAAAGACCATGGTGAAGCCTACATTTCCATCCCTGAATTCCTCCATCTGTCATGCGTTGAGGTGACCCTGTGGTGAATTTGGGCTAAAGAATTTTAAGCTGTTGTTCCAGGTGTTCACCGCCACTAGGGTCAAGGAGATAAAGTTACTCAGCTTTTAATCTAATCAAGAGTTGCATTCTGAGCATTGCAGGCTGCAAGTGATCACTGTAACTCTGCATCCTCTCTGCTCTGTGTTCTCCCCTTTTTTCTCTTTGTACTCTCTGTAATATGCCTCCCACTCCCTCTTTTAAATCTTTTTTGTAGGAGGTTAATTACAAAAATGTAGCTTTCCATCTTTGTTGGGTTCAAGTTATCGTTTTGTTCTTTTTATATATTGTTCATTGGGGATTTTTTTTATTAAGTTGTGGATGAGTGTGCTACCATTGTTAATGAGTATGTTGAACACTTCAAGACCTAGCACAAATTCCTCTGTGACTTCACTAGTGTCCTCTCTCCAGTGATAAAAATTATTTGTCTATTTATTTTACTTTATAACTGTATCTTTTAAACAATGGTTTATCCATGGAAGGAACTTCCTTCTTGTCTTATGGCAAATTTGTTTCTTTTAGAACATCTGGCAAGTGACCTTGGCAAAATAGGCTTTTGGTACTGAATTGGCCTGTATCAGCTTGGTCTCCTGTGTCTGCATACCTGTTGACCCCTTCAGAGACAGATTAAGACATGACCTCTCTTTGCTAAAGCTGTGTTAACTTTTCCCTCTATATTTATGCATCCAAGCTGTGCTAGTCACACTTTTTTTTTTTTCTTGAGTAATAAGAATCATTCTCATATGCTCTTTCTCAGCTTTCTGTTCAATACATTGAATTGATGATAGCAAATGAAAAGTATATGAGAAGCAAATTAATACAACTCCTGCCCTGCTTGGTGAAAGTATAGAATTTTCATTTAATGCTAATACAATATATTGAATTACTTGTAAGTGCAAAGAGATGGAATTCCAATTAGAGTACCACCTGATACGGTTTTTTAGCATGGTTATCTGCTTTACTGCCTTTAAGTACAAAACTTTGGTGGAGGAGTTTTGATTACTTTTAAAAAAATACTTATTCATTAAAATCATTAACTATTTGGGGACAGCTTCTTAAAGAGAATCAGAGAGGTAGCAGTAATGCTAGCAATTAGGATTTCAGGGGGTTTATTAATTCTTTTGGCAAACAATATTTGTTAGTGGTGTGCAACAGTATTTCCATATTATGAGTTGTTTTGCCAAGTGCTGGTTGGCAGTATGTCATGTTCCTTAGTTTCCATTTGGAGCTGAGCACTTTTCTGATAGTTTTATCTCTGAAAGGAATTAACATTTATTTTATTTTAGATACCAGCTCTTGTAGGGTGCATGTCATTGAAACTAATAGGATACTGTGTTATGAGGCATGATTCTTTTGTTTTTCTAGGCTTTGGCATTGCCAGTAGCAAACACTGTTCTGCTGTCATTTCATCACCACAGTCCTAGTCCATGCCCAGTGCATGCAGAATTGGCAGTCTTGAAAACAAAGATAAATTTCCATGTCCATGTTTAACTTTGATTTGTTATTACACTTCTGTTATAACCTTCTCCACGGGCTGTAAATCAGTAAGGGAAAAGCACACCATGTACGCTGTCTGCAGCCAAGCATTTGATATGGTTGTAATTAATTGACAGCATTTCCATAGTATGCTGATAAGCAAGATTAGTGCCCTTCTCAGGTCCACCTCTACTCACAGTGACGTCGGTGGAAGTTTCCCTTCTTTTACACTAAGAATGCAAAAATGTGATCCTAAGAGAATTCATTGAATGAGGAGCTGTGTATGGAACACAAGACAAATTCTGTACTGAACAGCACTCTGTAGAACTCCATTGGCTTTAGGTAAAGTGGAAGAAAATCTAGTAATTCATGTATCAGTGGGAAATAAGGATATGTCTGCAGGCTTGTGAATTTTGAATTAAAGATTTACCTCAATTGTGGTGTCTTTGGATTGTAATAATACATTAAGTCAGTGTGTAGTAAAATCAAGGGACCAAGTTAATACCACCTATGTTAAAAATGATAATTAAGACAGGTAGTTTTGTAGTAAGAAGGTACTAACTTGAAAATAAATTTTCTAAGGTAAGATCTAGCGTAAAAAAGGAAGTAGTATTTCTGTGGACTGCCAGCTCCTGTCATATCGAAATGTCGTGGCCTTGGAAAACCACATACATCACTGCAAAACTTTCTCTGATACATTTCTGTCTTTCACACTTACATAGGAGATATATGGGTTGGGTGTAAGAAGGAAACGAGATCAGGAAGAATAAGTGTGTGATCCAGTGCTAATGGCAACATAATAGCTGACCACCATTTGAACAGAACATGCTGTTTGCATTAAGATGATACACTTCTAGGTTGCCCATACTAACATTTTGTTCATGGAATGCTGAAGAACTCCTTGTTTGTATAACATGTATATCATGACACCAGAAAAAATCACACCTGGTTTCATGATTCAGGCAAGTGCTCTTTGTCTTACTCTCCCACAAAGTACTACAAGTCATTTTGATGTATGACATTCACATTTATGTTTCTTTAACTCTGTTCTATTAGACGACCAACTTATGTTAGAAAATTCAAACTGTTTCCTAGGGACTTTTAACAAAATTGTGGAACAGATTATTTGATAAATGATATATATTATGGACAAAATGGCACAAGATGAAGCAAATTTCTGTCTGGTCAGTAGATTTCTAGGAGAGATGAGCCTGTGTTAGTAAGTGCTAATACATTTTTCTTTTCTGGCACTTGTTACTTTACTGCCTCATCTTCTTTAGCAAGTGATTTAATAGTAAAAAAAAAAAAATCTTCATGTGGACCTGTGTTCTGGAACTTAGGCAATTTCATTGTCTTCTGTGATACAAAGGGTTAAAACTTGTCCTCTTCAGGAGAAACCCTGTTTTCCTTATTGGAAAATTAAAGCACTCTATGACCACAAATGCAGGAATCCTAGCAGTCTCAGTTATGCTCCACATTCAAATAGGAATGACATCAATAGATGTTGGGACCTTTTTGTTTTGCTGGTCATGCTCTCTTGTGGCTGTAGTCCTGAAACCGATGGCCCATGGAAGCCTTCACTCTTAGTAATGGAAAATATGTGAATATAATAACCTTCTGAATCATCTTTTATAAGGCATTACTGTAGTCTGAGACAGAATTACAAGCCACCAAAACATGCAAATCACGTTTGTGTGAGTGACAGAGTGAGGGTGTCCCTGTGTTTAAATAGGGCATTACTCAAAATAGTACTATTTCAGCTTTCCATGGGAAAGTACTTTCTGTTCAGTGAGATGTTTTCTTTCTCTACCTAGTCATCAAAACCACCATCAATCCCATTTCCAGTGAGGCAAGCTTCTGTGGAATGTGGCGTTTGTTATTTCCCTTACCTGATAAGAACTGTATACCTAGATTTGTGCAGAACATAACACATACTTTTTTTTTTCTTTGAAATTTTTTACACTTGAAAAAGGGCTTGTTCAGGAGAACTTGGACCCAAAAAATTGATTTTCTGGCTGGATGCAGGAAATGTAAATTCACTCTTTCTGTTGTTTTCGAGCACCTTAATGTAAAGAAGGAAATAAGAGTGAGTCTCTTGGTGTCATGAAATAGAGTGTATGGTTGGAAATAATTCAAAGGTAACCCACCGCTAGTATATCTGCATCTGCTGAAAGAAAGAACATTATTATAGCACATAACTCTCAGATGAAATTTCAGAATTTATATATTACAGAAATAGAATATACTGTTCATATCACAATCATGTTACCAATTTATTGAATGTTTTTTATGAGATTAACAACATAAAATTGAAATCTGCATAGCTATAAACATATTATTCAAGCAGCTACCCTCCTGGATTGTCAGGCTTGATCTTCTTTTCGCTGCATGCATGGATAGAACTGACTGTCAAACAAGATAGTGAACAGGGGTGATAAAATTCCCCCTCTCCATTCAAAAGTGTAGTTGCATCACACGTATATTGTTGCATACTTGGATATAAGAAGAAGCTTTAAAACAGAACACAGGAACTAGTGTGTCAGGTTTTATATGACTTTACATGGCTTCAGTTGGTCCTGTAAAATAAAATGTTCTTATTCTTTCTGGGGTTTGGGGGTTTTTTTTGCAGTTTCTATGAGCTCAAACATTTAGGAAGATGCACCAATTCAGTCTGAAGTACTAAAGGGATTGTGTTCATTGCAAGTATTAGTACCAGTGTTTATGTCCTTCTGAACATCAAATTAATAGTTTGAGTCATGGAGGTTAAAAGGAATTTTAAGTGCTGCTTTAATGAGGACAGACACATCTTTTGATACCTTGTATCGAATTTAAGTAGTATGCCTATCTGATATACTATTATAGTGGTGCCCGCTAGTGCTTCCATAATTATGGGCCTGTCAGCATTTCCATTACAAACCCCTATATTACAGCTGAAAATATCACTCCAGGATGAAGTTTTGTATAAAGGCTTTCAGCCTTGAAAGAAGAAGCTTTCAGAATTAATTTTGCTGCTTCTTCAATTTAAAAACTGAAGTTTTGCTTACTCTATCCTGTATTAACGTCTTGTTTTCAGGAAAAAGACCCACAGGGAAAAAATACTGATGCTTGTTTCCTGTAGCATGAATATAACACATCCAAAAGATAAGAGCTGTAAGCTGAACACTTTTATTTAACCACAAAAAGGAAACAAAACAAAAAAAAAAAATCATTGCAAGCAGGAAAAAGTACATCTGCAAGCTGCCACTCTGAGTTCATACCAACTTCATTTGCAACCTGTTTGCAAAGATCCCAGTAGCCTAGATCCTTTTTCATAGATTCCAAAACAGCAATGAAATTATGATTTCATTTTTTTATCAACATGGTCTGGTTTAAAAATCATTATTTAAGGGTTCAAGGATAAGTACTTGGAATTAGGAGGTGTCAAAATTAACACTGCCTATAAAGTTTTGGTTTGCCTGCTTTTTGAATGTTTTCCATAAAACTGGTTTGAGGAAAGGCTGGGTGATGGTCAAGTGAACACCAGTTTTTCATTATACAATTTTTTTGTCTTCTTTTCCAGTAACTTATTACCCATCTCTGAAGTTGGAACCACTGTCTATGATGGTTTTGAGTCACGCTTATCATTAAAGTGTCTGAATGTTTTCTAAACATTAATCAGTTTATTTTCATTACACTTTTGTAAAATGAACAAATTTTGTAATTTTACCAATGATGAACATCTGTATTGAGGTATGATAGTTGAAAATATTCACGTATTTTGAATATTTAACACTTGGAACCTGATTTTTCAGAGTGATATTATCTACCCTGTTTAAAACCCTCGTTGACTTTAGCTATCTGGTAAATATTTAGCATTTCTTTGATTTGGATCTTTTGTGTCAGCTGAGGTACCTAGATGATGAATAACAAGGAGACAGCAATTGCTTGTGAAGAATTTGGGGTTTTTTTAGTAAATTTAGCAAATTTGGTGATTCGCCTTGTGTTACCTAGATTTCTTAATTTCTTTAATTTCTCATCCTTATGCATCACAACTGGGTACTGTTGTGCTGGTGATGCCCAGAGGATATGCGCTGATGTGGATTCTTCAATTCGTATGACCTTGAGCTGGCACAGTTTTCCTTTCCCAGTGTGTTTTTCAGCTGTTTAGCAAATGGAGCAGAAGCCCTATGTAAAATCATCTGCATTAGTATGCAGCTACTTCGAATAGGGAGAAAAAGTGGTACATGATTAATTGTGCCATAGTGTTTATGTACACAAGTGCATTAATATCCAATAAGCCATCCATCACTTTTCTGTAACTCTTGAGTGCCTAGCTTTACAAGCTTGATAAGATTTCCTTAAGCTTAACTTTTGTTTGTAATTATTTTGGAGACATTTAAAATGTTCTGAGGAAAACCAGCTTGACTATATGGTGTCATGTGAGCCACTGTCTGTATTATCATCTGTGTTGGAACCTTGAGATGCACTGCACGGGCTTCTTCACTCAAGATAATGGAGGGTAATGGACAAAATAATCATTTAACATGTACATGATGACATATGATAGAAGAGAATAAGCAAAAGAAAAAAGTGTGATAACATACGAGGAAAACATATATCCTGTATATACCAGGATCTGTGAGAGGCTTGAGAGTATACAGTAAGAACATAATATTTTGGTAATTCTTCTGGAGAGCTCTAAAAAGCTTCTGTTTTGAATGGAACACCATTTGCAAAGGCTTAAATGTAAAGGTTTAGATTTAGCCAAGGGGCTAAACATGAATAGATTTTCATGTGAACAGCATAAGACAAGTATTTATGCAAAGACTACATGTCTGTTGAATTTCAAGTCCCTTTTCTAGCTCACTCTAGGCGTAAGAGCTTTCTAAAAGAAAAAAAGCACATTTATTCCCAATACAATGAATCTTTTTTTATTTAACAATTACTATTATTCTTACCAGCAACCGAAACATTCCTGAGCCATTTTGATTGTGTCTTTCTGAGCCTAAAGGAGACACAGTAAAACATTCATGCAACTGAAATTCAGCAAAGTTGTTACCAACAGGAGAACAGTCTCTGCTAATGGAAGTTGTCAGCAAGCTTAATGATAGGTAATCTGTTACTTTCTCTGCTTATACTTTAGATACATATCTCTTCAATGTACGTGGTTCATTTTCATATTACTATTACTGATGGCATAAATTTTAAATACAGTTCTGTTAACAGGAGAATACTGCTACTTATTTACACAATATACTGCCTATGTCAATGTTAAAATAAATGGTTGATGGTAATATACGTCTGTGTTTTACTTAACTGGCAATGACCTGCTACAATATCAACATCGTTGCTAGTAACATAAACAGTACAGCTAGTAAATATGCAACACATTCACTAAACTGGCTTCATTGGAATTATTGTCAGAGCAGTATTTTCTTAAGTGAAACTGCCAGCTGCCTATGGTGTTTTAGACCAGGTTCGTCAAGACAGTGGCCATCTTCAAGTCAAATACAAATCAGTAGGAGATGAGAATGTTATTTGGCTTCAGTCAGAAGCTCCTTTATCTTTTGTTCCAAAAAATAATAGTAAAACAAAAGTCAAAGTTAGCAAAAGTTAAGAAGGAGCTAAGAGTATAGGTACACTTCTGAGTGCAATATTGCAGTCTGTTATCTACACCTGGATTATCTGCAAATGTTACCCTGGGTGTTGGAAACAATCTAGCCATGGCAGCACAGAGCAATAGAGCCAAACGAATTAGCCCATGCTGAGCTTACATTGCAGTGTCAGTATTTTTTATTATTTTCATGTTGTTTCATGCATGAATTATTTGCTAGCCCTTAAATCTCATCTTCTTTTAGCATCCTGTTCATGTAACCTCTTAAAAACACATCTAATCTTTCATTTCAAGAAAATTTAAGGTTGTCCCAGTTCTTTGAGCTTCTTGCTTAATAGCTATTCATACAGATCTTTAAGCTGATCGTGTTCTCTGATAGGCTTAGATGAATTTCTTCTATGTTTTAGTGTGTTTCTGAAAGGATAAAATAATGCCTTTTTGTTCATGGTTTTGTATTCTTGCAGGGGCAATTGCAATTTTAGGAATTTCCACGAGGTTGTTGTGACATCTAGAAAATTATTATGAAGCCAATATCTGATGGTAACCTGAGAATTCATTTAATGTCACTTTTTCTTTCTGATGTCGTTGGAAGGAGAAATGTCAGTCACATGGCTTTAAGGAAACATTTCATCTACAGACGAGTGGAGAGGCAAGCGTGTTTCTGCAAGTTTCCCTTTCGGATTGCTTGCATTTCTAGACTGGAAAGAGCACATATTGTGCTCTGTTGTTGCCCTGAATGTATGTCTTCACAGAGATGAAATAGTAATACCGCAGTGACATCTTCCAGTTAATCACATGGCAAACGTACTATAGTGTAGAAAACTGTTTCACATCGTACTGACTTCACAAACACCTTAGCTGCAAAGATAAAAGCATCCATTTTGTAAAGGTTGATAGTTTTGTGATATAAATCTCACCAATAGATGGAAAGAAAATAATCTAAAAATGGAATGGCAAAGAATAGTGTAGTATTTCAGCCCTGCATAATTACCTTTAATAGTAAGTGGAAAACCAATGCTAGTTTTATCTTCCTGGTGTAATGAAATTACTGAATTATCCTTTCATTTCCACAGGCCAAAAAAAAAAAAAAAAAAAAGAAATTAGGAAACTTGATCCTTCATAGGCATTTATTCATATGAATGAATCTTTAATTGTTCTGGCTGCCTTTGTGGCAGGGAAGTCATTTGTTGAATAGTTGGAGTTGTCGGGGCTTTGTGGCAGAGTAAAGGACTAGAATAACATAAATAGCAAGCCTCAAATTCAAAACCTCCTGGCTACAGAAGAGTATGTTGTGTCTCTGTAGCATACATTATGGCTTATAGGAAAAACATACAGTCTTTTTTTAAGAAAAGAGCCTTATTAAATGAAGGCAGCATACAGAAAGCTTGGTTCTCTTATTTGTGTGAGCTGTGGGACAGAAAATGAAGTGACCTTCAGAGAGTCAGCTGCAGTTGGCGGATTCTGAACCCTGTCCTGTTAGTGCAGCTCAAGAAGTTTCCTACATTTTGTTTAGGAGGCCACCAAGAGGCCAGCAGATCTATAATGCTGTGTGGTCGTCTTTTTTTCTCTCTACCATATCTTGTACGTAATAAAGAAGTTGAGGAAGGTGGAAGGCTGACGTGAGAGCTGGTTCTGCTAGGTTTGTGCCAATTGGAGGGAACTGTGACACATACTTGCTATATGTGGAATTGTCTGGTGTTCGTTAAGACAGTATAGCAGGGTAACATAGGAAAAGCTAGCAAAGATGAATCCAAGGCTGCAACTCTGACTTAATTTCCTCTCTTCCCCACATTATAATTCAGGTGCTATAATACAAATCTTCTATTTGTTCTCAGTAACTCAGAAAGAACTAGGCAATGGGAATCCTCTGAGGTGTAAAAAAGAGCTCTGACCCTTCACTAAATTAAATTGAATTAAACACACTGTTTGCCCTTTTGGAAGGCTTGTTTGGTTGTCAGATCTGAGCTTTTGTATTCTATGTTGATGGTCATTATGTGGTTTTGTGTTAGAAATTATTGGAAGAATAAGAAAATAAAGCAGTAATCAGTCATGCTTCCCAGACTCTGTACTTTTAACATCACTAAGTGCCATGGGAAAATGACACGAAAACAGTGTGTTATCATCCAGCAGCCTCGAATGCAGTCTTGCATCTTCTCTTTCCCTAAATGAACTTTGTTTTGCAACACTAAGTCCTCTCCTATGTTTAGGCCTCACTTCAAACATCTTAAATATTTTTAAATAGTATTTACTTATTTTGCAATCTAAATTTAAAGTAGTAAGTTGCAGTCAAAAAGTTTGATTATTTTTTTCCCCCTTTTTGGCATTAAATATCATTTTTGAGACCACTGCACTTTCTGTTCTATTTCATTGTAATACCTGGGGTGCTTTTTGTTTATAAAGTGACTGAATGTATGTATCTTAGTTGTTTATTTATAAAGTAACTTCATTTATGTATCTTAGTTGTTTATTTGGTGTGAGTTGTTTGGACCAGATTATATCAGGTAGCTATTGAGCTATTCAGAATCATGATAAGAGAATTTGGCACACGACAGGTTTAGTCAACTAGAGTATACACTCTTAAGTATATGAACCCAGAACTGCTTATACACATGCATGCATCCCACTGGAAATGCCAGATTTCTTCCCACATATTGCACTACTTGTCAGCATTTGTGTTCACAGCAAGACGACCATTTGGCTCCAACAGAAGTAACACTGCAAGCTTCCCACAGAGCCAGACTGATAGCTGGCTCTCAATGACGGTTGTGACCACTTAAGACAGCAGATTTGTCATTACCATCCTTTCAATCAGAGAGTAGAATTTTATGCATTAATTTATTTGGTTTTAACTAATTGTATGCAGCGTGGATAGAAGAAAAGATTCAAGAAGTACTGTTTAGTCTGGTTGTGTGTGGTGACAGGGACTGACTTTGATAATCCAAGATTGGGAAGCAGGTATATCAGATCCTGATGATCAAGGAAGGTGCAGTTGAAGAACATGCTTACTCTGCTGTGACACTGTGTAGCTTTAATTTGTCTGAGGTGCTGGATAGCAGTTCAGCCATGGCAGCGAGGAATTCAGTGCACTGCCTGCCCAGATGGTTATCTGCTTCTCAGGAGAATTGTGCAGTCCACACTGAGCGCAAGGCAAAACAAAAACAAAACAAAAAAAAGAGAAACAGAGAATTTAGGTTTCCAACTTGGATAATTAACCATTAACATTCCTATTGTATTCATTCTGTGCAGTGAATGTGAGAGAGGGAAGAATGGAATGTTATAAAGATTAACAAGTGACTGGAAAGTGACAGTGTGGATCCTGCACTAACAGTTTGCCATGAGCTCCCATTAAACCCATTATCTGAACTACCTAGTTAAAATATTCCTAGACAAGCTCCAGACCCCAGACCCTGCTTAAAATACCACATTCTGGAGTTTTGCCTGTTTTGGGAACACCTAGTAGGTAGTGTGACATCCCCTCCCTCCCTTCCCACCCCAGAACTTTTCAAACAGGGGAGAAGGATTTATGTTAAAATAAATCTGAGAAACAGTGCACTAGAGCACTGACGTTTGTTAGATGGGAAATTCTTCAGCGTGTATTTGCCTAGCCTTTGAGCTGTAGAATAAAGTGCTGAGTATTCATATTCAAATTTAGCATTATCTTGTTAACAAAATTGATAGTTCATAGTTTCTAGAATAAAAAATTTTTCATAAAAATGTTTCACTGTCACACACCTATGGGAATAGTAGAAACCATCTAAAGCATTGTAAAAGCAATGTTTGAACTCAAAAGTAATACTGTTATGTACTGTTACGAATGTTTGACTGAATCCCATGCATTTACAAGTATGTTAGACTAAAATTTGATTACTGACCAACCTGTGAGACCAGTTTGGGCATGGATATTTTTAGTGAGATTCATTCATGTTTTAATCTTCTTTTTTCTGAGTTATACCTTTTTGTGTTTTCTGAGGAATAATTTACAGCCACATAGCGTATGTCAAAGAACTCTATAAACTTGCCTGAATTCTTTATTTTTATGAAAAGTAGTAAGTTTATCAAACAAGCAGATTACAAACTAGAGGAAAGTCAAGCGACGTCGGCATGCCACAAGTTTGTCTCCTTGTTGTCTGCTCATTCTGCATGCTATAAAAAATGAATTGCACAAAGAGCTTTGCTTGGGTCGTCATTGCTACAGCAACCACTTCCTTTCTCTGAGTCTGAACCAATGACTCATTGAGAGTTTTGTTGTTTGGGTAGTGGAGGCCATGGGGTAGCAGGGAAGGAAGCAATGATACCTTTTAAACTCTATTTCTAGACAAGGGGCGAGGGGGGCTGGGGGTGGTGTGTGCTTGTTTAGCTTGTGTGTGTGTGTGGTTTGTGTGTGTGGTTTTTGTTTTGTTTTTGAAATTACTGAGGTCTACAGCAGAATGCTGCAGATGAATTCTCTGACTTTTGTACAAAACCAGCTTTTTCTAGGGTGCATGCATTTAAAGTTTTTGAGCTATATGTTTTCTTTTTTAAACAAGCAGATTACAGCCCAGAGTACTTGCATAAACTGTAATCTCGTGGTTATCTGAGAGCACTGTGCTGTGGTCTGAAGGACTAGAAGAAGAAAACCAGGTTCTCTATAAAGATATCTATTTATACACTTTGTTGTTACGTCTTTCATCTTTATTCCCTGGTGCTACTGTACACCATGAACTCTTATACCCAAAGGATCTGTTCCAGATGACGCAGCTGGCTCTAACTAATGAGGAAGTGGTTAACTTTGGACTAGAAAGTGCAGAAAAGCTGTTTGTTCACTTACATGCAGAGCTCTCCGGAGTCAACAGGAGAGTCTTTCCATTGAACTTGACGGGATCTGTTCCAGCTGAAGTGGCCTTTTGGAAACTTCTCTGTAGCAGAAATTTTGAACACCAAAGAGAATTCTTTGCGGTGAAAAGAAAGATACTCCCACTTATAAGTACTGAGAAATTGTTTTATCATTTGTGGTATGCAGTATGCACAGTCCAGCAAAGAACCCAGGAGCTACTCACTCTTCTGCTGTCACTGGTGATCAGTACTGCTGTTGCTGGTGTCCAGCAGAGCCAGGGCAGGAATATCTGTCCTAGAGTTGTTGTTCGGTTCTCTGGTGTATTGTTAAGGCTCCATTTGTAGCATTGGATTCTCTTACATGCTGTATATCTTCACTGATACGTTGCGAGCTATGACTTACAGCTCCTGTATAACAATACTTTAGGTATCTCTGCAGAATATAATTATTTGCTGTATAAGCTTGAGAAATGATACGCCATTTAACCCAAGCATTACCACTTTAACTCTGTTAGGTAATTACCTTTCTCTAAGGAAGTTACCCATACTTGCTGTGTGTATGCTTATAATGATGTATTGTGACCATGTGATGTTTTGAGGGATTATGTCTGGCCCCTTATAAATGTTTGAGTTTTTAATGAAACTGTTGTAAGTTGGTTTGCAGTGCTTCAGTTTACTGGATTCATCAGAATAATTATGTTGTATCATTTCTAATACATTATGGCAGACTTTTTTTGATGTTGGTATGGCAGACGTTATTTTGATATCAGCTTTAAAATTTATTCTGGCATTTTGTAAATGTGATAATTAAAAGTGCATGTGAAAGAATACTGCATTGAGATTTCGATAGCAGGATTTTAAAAATCCATGCACAATAAAGTTACAACATATTTTAAAAGGTTTGATTTCTTTAATCTTCGTAAGTACAATGAGCTTGTGTAATTCTTCTGTATTGGTTAAAATCTGCAGTTTTGTTGTAGTTTTCCCTCTGTACTGTTTCCAAGTTCTGTTCCAGAGGAGATGCTGGTTGTGTTTGTGATGTTCTAGACTTTCCTTACAGGATTTGTGTGGGATCTGACACTGGTCAGTCAAAACAGATAAGCACTGGTAGAATGCTTAATGCTGTGACGCCATCTGTCCAAAACATCTGGAGACCTTATAACTTCACATATCTGGATTATGATAAAATTGAATTAAGCCTATAGAGTCCCTTGGCAGTAATTCTTTGTCTTCATCCTCCGTTTATTCTGCGTATGGTATTGAAAGAATGTCTGATCTGGAAGCTTTGGAGTCTGTCAGTCTGTCAGGAATGCGGTCCTTCCTGGAAATTTTACTTCTACTTACGTAAGAGCTTTCGTTCTCTGTTGTGCTGGAAAGCAGCAATTCTGTTCATCTGTATATTGTCAAAGTACTGGCACCTTTAAGGTGGAAAAGTTCTAAGTGAAAGGTTCTGTATTCTGTGATTAATGTAGACAAAGGTATTAGATGACAGACACATGTTGTCCCAAGCATCGTCACTTCGCCAGCATGTGCACTCCACGGATGTCACAGTCGCATTGCATTCTGCAGCAAACTTCAGGTTTCTTGCCCGAGAGTTTATTTGGCAGCAGTTCTGATTTTCCATAAGTCAGTAGCAAGCAGATTTCTACCCTAAATGTACTTACTACGTTTATTAGAGACTTCATGAATGTAAAAAAGGCATCAGTGCAAAAGTACTAAGTTGCTACAGTAGTGACTTATTTCAACATGGGGGTTTTTTGTCACTTGCAGATTTGTTCTAATGAATTAAAATGGAAAAACTGTACCTTCTTTTGGTATTAGTTTTCAGATTTCAGTGTATCTTATAAATCTGGGAATGGGGACTAAAATGTGTCTTCATTTCCTTATGTAATTCAAGTCTTGCTGTCATGTACTTCCTTTCATCAGATGACTTTAGATAACCTTAATATCTTCATCACCCTAATCTCTAGGTTAGATGCAGGAGTGACCTCAACTATTTGCAGACACAGAATTGTATCTAACATTATTGTTATTTTCAGGGTGTAGGCATAAAACAAGTGCATTTTAAAAATCCAGTTGAAGTCAGTTTTATTTTAGAAGATCAGAATGTAGGATGAAGTATTTGTGATAATCAAATAAAATATTCTGGACTGTGAATGTATTTTTGTTTCATTGGAAGTAGCAAATAAAATTTTGCTTTCTTCTGAATAAGATATCAGAATGCAGGCTGGATTTGTTCAGCTTGTAAATAGTAAGTACTAAATTCTGATAATCAGGTTTTTTTCATTTTAGATTGTGTATCCTAAGGAAGTTCTCCTTTTTTTTCATATTTATAAGCAGAATTCTATTGCTAAAATGCATCATAAGGAACTTGCTTTCCAAAAAATGTAATTCCAGAGTTATTCCCCTCTGTGATTCTGGCAAAGTCCATGGAATCCTTTGTAGTCTCTTTGGTGCTTCTAAACTCAGAGTTTACAGGCAATTTTTTTTTCTGAAAGCATCAAATTCTCTGTACTTGAAAGTTGATGTTTTTGGTGTGAGAGATTTTTGTAAGTCACAAAAATGAGTAATTACTGAAGAAGAGTAATTAGAGAAAAGAAGCCTGAGGGGAAAGAAGTTCTACTTAAACATTGAGCAAATACCATTAGCTGTGCAAAAAGAGAAAAATAATTTCTAGAAGTATGAATAGATGCACGTTTGGTACATTTATAGTTAAACCTGACTCCTGAGTCCATTTCTGTACTCTGTTGAATTTTGAAGGCGTCAAAGGATGTAAGCAACTCTGAATACTCCCAGCTTAAACTGAGCTGAATTCATATAAATAATTTTTTTAAAATCCTGTGCTTCAGAGAAGTTAACCTTTATGTTCAAACTCAGCTTTTTTTGCTCATGCCCTTTGATGTATTGCATTGTCTGGCTGCCCACAGCACTTTCTTTTTCTAGCCAACAAAAATGTTTAACATGCACGGCGCACAAGTTCAGTTTCTTCTCTTTTTTTCCTGCTCAATCTTATTTTTTAGTGGAAAACCATATAAGAGTTTTTGCTGTCTGGTTTGATAAAGCAAGCTTCTTGATCACCATCACTAATCCATGGGGAATGTTACTTTTCACTGTGAGCAAAATAGATTTCGGTGTTACCCCATGTGTAGGGCTAGTGCATGCTGCTGAAAAGAGATCAGTGACAGTGATCAAGACGGAAGCTTATGCTTTTCCATTCAGACTTTTCTTGGAATATCTGAAATGGAAATAGTATTTTCCTGGAATATCAGGAAAAGAGTTTGATTTACTAAAAAAATTGAAGTAACCTCTACAAAAATTATGTTGAAGTTTTACTTCATTTTACTGCATTCTAGGTTAAAATTCTAAAAGATATACTAAACAGCTTCTTGAGTTTCAGCCTTCAAATTAACTACAATCTCATGAATGAATTGTGGTTAACAAAATATGCTTTTGTATTGACTTAGAAAAAGCATCAATAATATTTGATAGTTATCAAACCAGTTTTGCACTATAAGGCAAGGAGAATTGTGCCTGAAAAGCACTAAGTTGTAATTAAGGCATGGCATATTTGTGGTTTATTCAGAGGCAGGTACTCATAAATAAGGAAAAGTAGATGTGAAGGGTGTTTCAGTATTCAGTATGCTTTACTGACAGTCTGGTTATAAGTGGTCAAGCAACATAGTAAGTCTCTTTCAGCTGTTCTTTCTGTTTTTGTGAACAGAGGACATTTTAGACAGCCTCCTGGAAATTTATGTGCATCCTTTGTAGGAAATGCATGTGTCTTCATAAATCTAAATAATAGAATATTACTACTATTTATGTAAAAAGCACGTAGTGTAAATGGTTGAAAAATGTAACCAGCTGACTCACTGTAAAATACTGTTCATAAAACCTTAATTAATGAAACCTTAATTGTTAATAAATTCTTTAAAATTGCATGAGCTTGTACACTCAGAATAAACAGCTGGCTTTTTTCAATAGCACAGCTGGTGTAGAAACATAAAATTACTACCATTTGAACAGGACATGAGCTATATTTGGACAAACATTTGCATGAAAGCTGAAAATTTGCAACCCAATTTTCACGTATTCTGATTTTCTTTGTACACCTGTTAACCACAGATCTGGACCTGCTCCTATGGATTTTACTATCACTCGTTTAGGTTGTAAGCCATTATGTGCCAGGATACTGTAAATTTAGAGTAGGCCATTTTTTTTTAGCTGTGTAAATACTAGCGGAGGCTACTGTCTCTCTGAACATCCAAAACGTTGTTGCTGAACTGTCATTCACAGGAATTTAAACAGCTAAAGTATCTTCAGGATGTAATTTCTTCCTTGAAAAGGCAAAGCAAACATGAAAGCAGTAAGAATTACACTTCACAGCGTGCAAAAGTCAACTGTTCCTGCTGCAACTGTTCGTTTGTGAGGCTACAAAAGCATGTTCCCATGAATTTGGGCAATACTAAAGAAGACTGCTGATGCAAGTCAGCAGATGTGTAGTGCACTGTGAATCACAGATGCATGCAGGAATTAACTGAAAGAAAAATTTCAAGCTCAACTCTAAACTTTTAACCGGTCAGATTCTTTATATATTACTAGCGAAAGTGACATTTATACCACTAAATTACTTGTACGGTTTTTCTGGGCCCTCAAATCACAGCAGTGCATCATACTTACATTCAAATTTTAGGACCTAGATGTTTATAGTTGTTGTTACAGCCTTCCTGCTAAAGCTTTCTTTAGAACATGTTCATCTGACTGTTGTTTCAAATGAGATTACTTTAAGCCATTCATTGTATACTAGTTTAGAAAGTACTGTTACCTCCCTGACAGCTCATTCTCTCTTTTCCTGGTTTGGTTTTAATTTAGTCTAAGGACTACTAGACAGGCAAATTACTGCGCAGGCAAGGTCGGTTCCCTCATTTGTACTGTGATGAAGCAGAGGACATCGTTCTGCCAGAAAATTTATCTTTACTAATCAATTGGTGTAGGAAGTTTTACACAGATTAATGTCCTGAGCAGTAATGGCATTAATCACAAAATGATCTGTGGACAAAATAACCCTCTGAAATATTTAACATTAATTCTCTTGCATCTTTTTTCTGCCACTGTTAGTGAATACTGTCTTGATTTCTCCTATGGCTTCCCTTTCTCCTGTGCACATTTTTCTCGTTGCTGGTGTTTTTCTGTGTTGCTTTGCTATTCAATTCAGGTGCTTCCTACAACTGATTTTCAAGGCAAATTACACCTCTAATATGTTTAAACCCAAAGATAAAATGACACTTGGAACTATGGCACTCACTTAACTGCAGCATCTCACTAGTAATCTGTAACTGGATAAGGTCTGTTGTGTAGATTTTTGGTGGTGTTCCTTCTTGTAACAAGTCCATCCTGCTGTTGTTTCAGAAGGTTGATTGATCTTTTGTATAGGTAAAACCAGATTTGCTTGTGAAGGCAACAATTTAGAAAGCTACCTTTGATTCTGGAGTTTCTTCCTCGTGTTTGTGCCCCAGGAACTGCCGTTTTAAAATTACAGTTCATAAAGCCTCTTTGCACTTAGGATATTTCTGCATGGCAAAGAGAATGCAGTACAAAGGTGCCTAGTTTGCTCAAAACAGCTTTGATACTAGAAGTCAAATAATTTGTTAGTGCAGATTCCACACTGCTATTCAGCCAGGCTAAAGGAGATTTAACACCAGTTCCGTGGTCGTCCAGGTATCTCTGCAAGGCACTACACCAGGCTATAAGAACACACCCCTTCAGCATTCCCTGTTCACTATTCATGCTTTCCTTGCAGGTTTTCCCAGCAGTCAAAACCAGCAGTACTCTTTTTGCATGGCTCTAGCCCACAATGTAGTTATTTTACCAGGAAAATCACTGTTTTAGAAATATAAACTGCTACCTTCACACTGGTAAGTTATGCTACGTAAGAGACACCTCCAAGTTCGAATTTACAGCGGATTTATTTTCTTCCCGAACATGGCTATCTAGGCAAAGGGAATTGTTAATCCAGTGGCAAAAAGTTTTCTAGCTATGCAATGATTACAAGTCTGACTAATCTCCCTCCATAGCAATGTCCTGCAGTAAAGCCTTGAGGTCATGGTTAATGAGAAATACTCACTTCTATTGCTTGCATAGTAGTAGCCCTGAGATCCAGAAGTCCAATTGAAACAAAACCAAAGCAAATAAAAACCTAATTCAAAAAGCAGGCCAAGTAGAGGCCAATAGAAATCCACTAGTACATGAAACATCAAATACCAGTACATCGTACGTTCCTCTGTGCTAGTTAAAACCAATCTAGGAATCTTAATAACAAGGAAGACAAATCACCTTGTCAGAACCTGGAGCTTGTCTCATGGAAAAGAGTTTTCTTAAATTATTCTTAATAGCTATGAGTCATCATCTACACGAGTATGGGGATCAGAAAGCACAATCTTGGTGCTCCATCAGCCAGTGTTGTAATTGCCCACATGTGAGGGCTCTGCTTTAACCTCCAGATGAGCATGAGGATGCATTAGGCTTCACCCATTTTAGAAGGCAGATGGAATGATGCCTCATAACAATAATAACATGAAGGATTTATAGTCAGTGAGTAAGATAAGAGAAAACACTTCTGTTTGAGTAATTACTGTTTAGAATTTTTTTTTAAATTATATCTGTGTCTTGTGGTAAAAGCTCTGAGCTGGAAATCACTAGATTAAGGCTAAATTCTCTGTTCTATCACAGACAACTTTTTTAAGGTTGAGGTATTAATTTCTGTTTCAATTAATCAACTATAAAATAAGGATAATACTTTCTTTGCCTGTCTTCAATATCCAACTGTAAGCTTTTCATATTTATGGCAGTGTGGGGCTTAGGTTTTAATCAAGACCTGGAAGCAATGCTTTCTAACATCAAAACAAAACACACAATAGGAAACTATCTTCCTAAACAAAGATACTTACTCAAGCAAGTACATTTTCATACAAGTTATTCTAGAGGTAAAATATCTCTGTAAAACTGCTGTTAAGAGATTGCTTAGAGTGACAGGCAGTGCATGTTTGAACAAGTAACTTATCTGGGGATCACCATGCTTGTCACATTGTGGTACGTAGAGGAATAACCAGAATTTGTTTTAAATCATTCTAAACATGGAAATTATTACACAGGTGCTGAATAATATTCCTATTATTCTTTTTAGTTAAAAAATGGCCTGAAATGAAGTCCTGGAACACATTCACCAAAGAGCACACCAACAGTCTTCCAGAGACTGTGACTTGAAAGTAAATCAGAAACATATTAGTCAGTTTTAAGATAGTTTTCTATTGATGAGACAGCATTCTATTAATCAGAATTCCTTAATCACATTGCTGCTGTTTTGCCATCGTCGATGTCCTTGGATTCAGTGTAGCCAGACAGATACAACTGATGATGAAGTTGATCCATTATATTTTCTTGCTAGAAGTAAATCTTTACTAAATTGAGGTCAGTGACAACACACTTATTTCCATCAATGGAGGCAAGATTTTGCCCTTTATAGCTGCCTCTGCAAAGGAGCACATTTGCACGTAAGTTCAGATTTGTTTCAGTTTAGTTGTAGCAGGTTTTCTTCTTTTCTTTCTGTTTTACCTTTGCGGTTTTCTGAGGACAGGACTAGAAGCCACCGGCATGTTTTAGCATGAATCACTGGTTGAGAAATACTTTCCATTGTCAAAATGCAGCATGCGGAACAATCGTTACCTTTAACAGGTATAAAAGACGTGCAGCATCTTCTGGACTCTAGCTTCTAACTGCAGGGAGGGATCTCACTACTGACTTAAAACAATAAATTGCATAAATTGAAATGGCAGCAGCATCCCTGATGGTTTAGTCTAGATATAGAAGAGTAAACAGATGAAAGGGTTCAACAATTCTTTTGAATATGAGAATTGTCATATAAGATGAAGCCAATGATAAATCTGTTAGATTTTCTGTGAGAATTCAGATAAGAACTTCAAGGAATGGTACAAAGAAATCAGATGATGGATAGCTTTGGCACAATTTATCCTTTCAGAGGATGTTACTTTTTACATGTCATGTGAAGTTTGGAAGATTGTACTCTAAGACTAGTATTAGGTCAAAAAGTGAGCAACAGTCAGGTTGAAAAAATGCAGGTGTGTTTGTACAAGGATTTCTGTTGCAGCTTCTGCTGAAGACAATAGGAGTCCTACAGTTGAAAGATATGTAGGGTGGACGCCCTTTTGTTTTTCTTTTCTTTTCTTTTTTTTCCCCTCCTGTCTCAAGAACGCCAAAAAAAGTGATGCTGGTCTCGCTTATAATTTTAAGCGAATTGAGATTGACCATCGTTATGCTGTTGCTAACATAAACCTTGTTTCTTGTATGACTGAACTCCCAATAGGCAAACACCATCTGCCTGTTGAAGGAAAAGAGAATTCACCACTGAGACAATGTGGAACTCATTAGGAGTTGAGAAACATCAAATCTACTGCAAAAGCTATGTAGCAATATCCTTAGAAATCTCTAACTCTACATTCAGTGCGTGCATTTGTTGGAGTGCTTCCTTTGACACTGAAGAAATTTTCCACTGTTAAACTGAAGGGTTTTCAAACAAAGCTTTTCTCCAGAGGCAAATTCAGATCAGGTGCCACTGCGTGAAATTTTACTGACTTCCTTGAAGCATTATATAGCCTTGGAAAATTATCTTACAGCTAAGAACACGGAAATTCAGATTGTGATGGAGCAACATAAATAATAGTGGCACGTCACTTTACCCTTGCAGGAATAATGAATATTACTTACTCCTGTAGAATGTTTCTTGAGTGATATTGCTCTACAATATCAATAGGAACTTAGAAAAAGCTGTGCCTTTATTTTCAGGCATTTAAATTTAGCAAGTTCTAGAAGATACATCTTTGTTTTGGATTTTATTCATGTAAATATAAACATACACTTTTAAAAAAAGTTGATTTATCTGATGTAATAGTTGTGTACTCTCTGGTTTAGTAAAGTACTCTAATTTTGGAAGTTAACTTCCTTATCATCCAGCTCTAAAATGATATTAAAATTGTATAAACCAGGTAAAAACAAATTAATAGGACACAAAAGAGCTAAGTTAGCTACCTTAAAGTACATGTAAAAGTATGTTTCTTTTGCAGAATACAGCTGCTTTCTAGCAGTACTGCAGAGTCATTTCAGTAGTTATGAAAGGTGTGTATTTCCACCTGACTGGTGTCAGATCTGTAGGTATGGAAGGTCATCGCTTGGGGAGAGGCGAGTAGCAGTAGGATTCCTACAGCAGAGGTGTCCAGCACCAGTTGTGGTACCTTCTGTTTTCTTCACTATCTTCCAAATGAGAAGCGCCACGCTGAGCTGCCTTGGATACCCTCTGTGAGATGTTAGGTATAATTGGAGTGTGTGTGATTTTGAGTCTCATCAGAGAAGTAGAACCTTTCGCTAAGCACTGACTATGCAACATCTGTAAAGCAATTTCTACTTGACAGCACCGCTCATCGGCTGCAGAGTGCAGCAGGTATGCAGCCTAGCCACTCTTAGCCAGGCGCTCGGATTGATTTACAGTTCCTGTGATTTGATCTTTTGCTAGTGTTTTATGGGAGTATGGGTCCACGAAGGAATAACAATCTGTTAGCAAAGCACGTGGTGGTGTTATAGGTAGATATCTGATTCATGATGCTGGAGCAAATGAATGCTATAGTACAACCCCATTGTTAGTTGTCAGTGTGAATGTACATTCATCCTGATGTTTCTGAGTCAATATTTCCAGCAGAAATGGAGATGACTGTATTTGACCATTAAAACTGAGAGCAAAATTGCAAAAGACTACATGGAAGTAGGAAATCAAAGCATGCAGGGATATGTGCAATTATGAAACATTTTCCAGACATGTCCATGGCAACTAAAAGTCATAATTTTATGGGATGGCAAAAATCTCAGTGGAGATCTCAGTAGAAATATTGGCTTTGTGGCAAATTGTAATTCCTCTCCCCTCACCTAACCTTTTCATATTCCACAGGCTATAAATTACTGATCTCTTTCTTTCCATTAGAAGATAAGCACCTTATCACCTCTCCTCTTTTCTAACATCCTTATCACTCCACAGGCAATAAGTATCTTTACTCTCAGGTGGTCTAATTGATATGTATCTAATTAAAGGCAAAGCATTTTTTCTCAACTTGCCTTCAGCTTTGAAGTATGTTGCTTTGATTTCAGACCTGAAGAACAGCTTCATGTGCCTGAGAGTTATCTTTTTTCAAACTGTACTAGTTGATCAAATACAATATACTACCTCTGTCCACAAACTTTGCCTTGCCTGTGTACCAATGCATTCATTTATTAGTTAGTGAAACAGAGAAAAGACAGGTTTTCGTGCAACTAGTTGAAAGGTAGGTGCGAGGGCTGCAGCTCTTCAGAGCCTTGAAGATTGGGACAAAGTGTTCAAATATGATGAGACAGAGAAGAAAAGGATTCAGTAGAGACTAAGGTAGATAACTGGATTAGCAAGAAAAATGATTTTAGGACTTGTTTCTTAAATGGGGACATTTTGTGTGAAAGAAGTACCAGAGATGAAAAAGCTGAATATATAGGCAGGAGGTAGTACCAGCATCAAATTGTTTTAAATAGCATTATTCTACTTATCATTTTAGTGAATGTCTTAGGAACATTTGTAGGTGGTGAGAGGGTAGATTCTCCAAAGTTATATAGGATATTTTTAAAAAGCCATTAATTCTCTCTAATTATGAGTAGAAAGGAGAGGAAGAAACATCATATGCGTAACACTGAAATTTCCAGTTCTAATTTGCATAGCCAGCACTTACATAGAGATTTACTGGTTTTTTTTCAAATTTTGCAAGGGTCACACAAGTAATTGACCTGACCCATGTGGCATTTGCTAGTTTTATGACAACTGTATCTTTTTGGTTCCCCCCGCCCTCCTCTTCTTTACTAGTTCCAACAAGTTTGAAGAGTGGGTTATATTCTTCACTGTGAGGAGGTGTTTCAAAAAAAGTAATGGAAAAAAAAATCCACTGAAATTACCTAATTAGATTAGAGGAAAAGAAAATAGATCCAAGGTACATCATCCTTCCCCTAGAGCATCCTTTTGCCCTTAAAGAACCTTCTTATGAACTTGAGGCATTTTTAGTACTTTGGAATTATCAGCCGAAAGGCACTTTTTGGATGCACGTCATTCGCTTGCTGTTGCCGTGTGTGGCTTGCAAGGGAGGAGGAGGTGTCCATGCAGTGCTAGAACGGAAATCCCTGTCCCTTAAGCAAATGATCCTGCAAGATGCAAGTTCCAAATTGCTTACCTTCTTGTGGCCTGCCAGCTGCAGGGGAATGAAATAGCGTTATGTGGAATTTAAGAATTTCTGTAGGAAGTCCTCCATGGTCCTATTCCTTACTGTTTTGTTTAGTAAGACTGCCTTGTTGGCAGTTGTTAATAAGGTCTGTCTTGGTTTGGGTTTTTTCCCTCCTGCTAATTGCTCTTTTGATTTGGGCTTTTGGGCTTTTTAAAGTATGTGATAGGATTGCTGTTCATAATACGTAATAACCACAAGAATCTCATAGAGTTTTCTGAGGTCAGACTGTCACTATGCTTTTGTTTGTTTATGCTGAGCTGGTACTTGGCAGCTTGTGCAGTAGCTCAGCCATTCTCTAAATTAACAGGTTGTTCTTTGTATTTGAAGTGATTGATGTGATTGAAGTGATTAGCATGTATATGCCTAAATAAATTACTCTGGGGGAGGGAGGGGATCCAAATGAAGAAAACTGGATAGGTCCAAAGGCAGTTTGCTGGAAGAACCATGGTATGTTCAAGAACACAGAACGGATGTAAGTTAGGATAAAATCTCAGACCAGAAAATGTATGGGAAAGTACAATTTTACTCTAAAATCTTTGCTAATGAAGGTTAAGGGATGTACTTTTTGTTACATTTCTCTAGAGGCAAAAGCCCTGGTGTACATGCAGACATATTGAGAAAAAATTCAGTTGCTGGTACAACGATTTATTTTTCTGTGATAGCAACATTGGGTCAAACCTCCTAGGTTTTGGCTTCCAAAGTAACTCAAGACCCTATAGAAAAAGGATCATTTAAGTGTGTAAATTCATTTTAATAATATTGCCAAATCACTTGTCTCAAACTTCTTTTTTGAAGGACTTGGAGTCTACGTGGGTTTTTTTCTTAAGAGCTGGTGCTCGTGTTTCTATGAATGAGCAATAGTTGTCCTGAATCTTTTTGCAGGGCTTCAGTATTTGGCATTGTGTTGGTGTGACAGGAGATTTCTGTGTCCCACAGAACTCGTAGAGTTCACCTGCTGGTTAAAAACCCCTTGCACGTCAGCATGTGGAAGCAATAGATTGTTTATTTATTCCTAACTTACATACTTAAAAATACAGTCTAAAATTAAAGGGCAGGTCTGGTTCTCTGCATCTGTACACGCATAGGTTTTGTTATTTTTTCCACAAGTGATGCCCTAGACTTAATAAGATAATGGGAGGACCCTGACTCATAGGTCTAAACGAAGCTGCGAAATACTGGGGTTTGCCCTTGAACTACCTTTTATTTGCACATACCGCTGTATCATTGTGTGACACTGGCTTTTGAATACATGTGTGTTACATAAAGCTAATATGTTGTTCTTGATTTTGCTTTGCAGTACAGAATTGGACAGCTGTACATGATAAGCAAGCATAGCCATGAGCAGAGTGACCGAGGTGAAGGTGTGGAAGTGGTGCAGAATGAACCCTATGAAGATCCAAACCACGGCAATGGTCAGCTAACAGAGAAACGAGTTTATCTCAACAGGCAAGTGCAGTAGAACTGTTTCTCTCCGTGTGGGCTGTAATAAAAATTTGCAAGGAATACCCCTTCCAGACAATAGCCTTTCTGTTTCAAGTAGAACATGTTCCCATGAACACGTGCTGCTTCCTGGCAGCCGCAGGAAGAAGGAAGGTGGGATAGATCAGTGGCTTGAAAGACAGCGATTAGTTGTCATTTCTTCTAGAGTATCTTTTCCAAGAGAAAGAACTAGAACTTGAAGTTAAGGATGTACTGAAAATCAGAACTTTTGTTTTCTTTTACACTTAACTGTCATTTTGCTTTCCAAAATGGAGGGGGAAGCCAAAAAAATGAAAAACAAACCCAACAAACAGTCCACCCCAAATAAAAATGAAAATCAAACCATTAAAATGGTTAAGGGTTTCTTACTCATAATAATGACACAAAGCCAGTATCCTGTTTCTGGTGATAGGAGATTTGCCTCAGCAAAGTTAATTGACATTGTGAATGACCATTGGGCTTGTACAATGATGACCTTCTGTACCAAAATAATAGGATTGGAACATGATGGGAAAATTGTTTTTGTTTCCCTGAAGTTCCATCATTTCTTAAAGTGAAATATGTGTCTCCTCCTGTGGTGAAATTATACTGCTGAGGATCAATGCCTCCACACTCACAGGCCAGAGATGTGTATATATATTTTTTTTTCTTGGGGTCCTTTGAAATATACTGCTCAATCTATTCCCATTTTTACTGTGGTTGATCTAATTGAATATCACTGCTTTTCTGAAGTTCTTCTATTCCCCTGGGCCTGTTTCATTTTATTAAACTTACGCTCTACAGCATTTCATAGTGGGCATAGAAACACTATAGCTATTGCTTCTACATTGCTCCTCTACTGCAAACCTGACATGTCTAACCTTAACTCAGGCGAAATTCAATCACCAGTAATGTTGCGTGCACACACACACACACAAGTCCAATAATATGTATCTTGACAACATTTAATATTATTGTGATTGTAACTCTGCTCTCTCACAGGCTAGATACAGGACTTGAGAAAAATCAATAAATGTGTTCCTGTTGTAGAGCTGCCAGAAGTTGTGGGGTTTTTTTAATGTTTCTGGATATTTCTTTCCTTCATGTTAAAAAGAAATAGGGGTTTAAGCACTGACGAGTGTATTTAGAATGACCACTTCAGAGTAATTCAGAATTACCCTAAGGACTGTGTGCTACAAGGCACATACAAGACATACTTAGGAAGCATGTCGTTTCTGGTAGTGCAGGCAATGGAACAAAGGATCTCTTGCCCAAAGATGGGTACACAAACACTGACAAAGAAAATCTGTGTGCCTACAATAATTTGGGAAGTTTACCTAAAGCTATGGTGGATGGTTAAGTCAGCTCACTGAGTTTAATGATAATTATAAATATTCCTTGATAGTCATCACCCGATTAGCTATTTGAATCTGGTTTTGGTGTCACAATACCACCAGATAATGCAGTACTATTAAAGTTTTGTGGAAAGGATTTGCAGGTTGTCAGGCAACTATGGATTTTGCTGGGAGGCCAGGATCTCTCTGGAAGACTTCACTTAAGGAGACATGCTGCCCTATAAGATGTGCTGAAAACTTCTCCTCTGCCTGCCTTCCCTGAGGAACAGGACTCCTTACACCAGCACAGTCTTTGCTGTCGTCTTTTCTTCTTCCAGGGTCCACCACCCTAATAAACTTGCTAGCTTTGCTTCACTTTATTTTGCTCTGTGCTGATCTCCTAAAGAAATTTGAGCTTATATATTTCAGTGGTGGTTTCTTGGAAAGATTTGTGCATTATTTTCATTTATTTTTTCTTGCCTGCTAATACTTCAAGTCTTGCAGAGGGTCTTCTTGCTGACCAGTGGTTTCAGCTGGACTGCCTTTAAGAAATACTTCCTTCCCATGTGCTGAAAGACTGAACTTCATCCAGGGAAGGAAGAAATAAAAAATAGAATTAAATAAATAAATAAATAAATTGATCCACAGAGTCCTGTGTGCTGCTAAAATAGAAATACTATATTTTCTTTCAAGTGGACCCTTGGAACAATTCATGTGTTTCTATGACTGTCACTTGATGGCAACTCTGAGTATAACTTGTGTTTTGCTCATAAAATTATTTGTTTTGGAGATGCGTCCTACCAGCGAAGATAGGTAGTCAGGCAAATACGCTAAAAACAACAATAACCAAAAAAAGTGCGAAATGAGCAGCTGTATGTTAACAAAGACATTACTAGTAAAATTTTCTAGTGTCACTTTAAGCCAGTTATATTTTGAATTGATTACTATGTCTTCGCTCCTGCTTGGAGCATTGCTTTCAGAAGCTGGAAGTCTGCATCCTCTGGTATTTATTATTTAGGTATCAGAGTAAAGTTTAGTGGGGATAAGAGGGGGAGCAGAGATGCAGTCATAAAAAGACGCTAACAGAGGCTGAGAAAATAAACAAAAGATCCAATACAGTGAAGTCTATTATGCAGTATGTAAAATGCTGCTTAAAAGACTACGCAAGAAAGGTTTATGTAAAGACAAGAATCTCATTTTGAGCAATGTCATCAAAGAGCAGAAGTCAATGCACTTGATGTTGAATCTTTAGTGTACTCATGTCTGTTGCCTCTGGACAAATGAAATATTTATGTGTAGCTAGGTCATGGTTAAATAAGCCTCGATGGTCCAAACTCTCTATTTGCTTCAGAAATTTGCTAATATGGAAAGTTAATTTACATTCTGCACACAGTTATCTAAACATAACTGTTTCAAACATTTACACTTGGAAAACTGAGGTTTGACAGCATCTACTTTAGTTCAGTAAAGGTTCAGTCTAAGGCTTGGTGATCTGCTTTGACACATCACCAGGCTAACACAAATTTTAACTGAGTCGCTGAAGTACAGTGCTGTTTGTGGTCTCCGAAGGTCTGCCTTCCTTTGAGTGACTAGTACTGCATCTTTGTTCCTGGCAGCTTCTGTCATTATAATTGACGTCATTAAGAAAGGGTTGAAAGATGAATTATCATGAACTTGCCTTTTTAAAAGGTATGTTTGTTCATCACTTCTTTGGTACCCTACGTGACCAGAGTTCTGGAAATGAGAGACCCAGGATCCATGATCCAAGATCCATGGTAAACAAAATGCTCCCAACTCTTCCATAGTATTATATAATTACCCTGTAATGAACTTTCCATGTGCTGGATCCATGTATTTCATTTCTTACTTTACTGCTGTTGTACTGCTGCATTGGTAAGTTCTCTTGACAGATTGAGCTCTGAGCTGTGACATCAATTCCATTATTTCTCTTCACTTTTGTGATTTGCTTTTCCCATCAGCAAAATGGGACTAATACGGAGGTCTTTTGAGTGATTTGTTAATTTTAATATAAAAGCTTCCTACTCGGGAGTTGGTGTTGGTAGTGTGGGAAAACCTGCATGCCAGGTGAGTCGAACGTAAGGGTTTGTGTGCTGGCAAAGAATATGGAGGAAGAAGAAATAGTCTCTAAGAAGAAATAATGGAAAGGTTTGAAGTGGACTGAAATCACGTACTTTGGAGCTCTTGTTAGAGAGTGCCTCCCTGTGGCTAAGGGCACTGCGAGACAGTTACACCTTGCGTGGTGGAACCTGCTGAGTTCATCCAAGACCAAACGTTTGAGGTCATAAATTCTTGAAATATGCAACTTTAATCTGCTCAGAGGTTATTGCACTGGCACCGCATTGCTGGCTTGGAGGGGGGGACAGGCAGACTTGGTTGCATACATGCTTGCAGAGAAAGCTGAGACAATGCATAGTCATGGGGTGACAGACTGTTGTGAAGTCTGGGTATTGCTGTATCCTGAGAGACACCTGTCAAAGTGTGAGCACGGTTGGATCTTCTCTTCTAAGATACTCATAAGCCATAACATATTCTAATCTTATATTTTCTTTTTATTTTCAGCAAACTGCCTAGCTGGGCTAGGGCAGTTGTTCCCAAAATCTTCTATGTTACAGAGAAGGCTTGGAATTACTATCCTTATACAATCACAGGTAAGGAATAAAGCAGAAATGATTACTGATTTGTACTTTGGGATAGTTTAGCTTATCTTCAGAAGCTCCAAGTTACATATTGAGCCATAGATACCAAGTTTCTTTAACCACTCCTGTTGAACTGCACATATTTTTCCATCTTATATTGACTGATAACAGGAAATAAAGATTATAAGCTATGGACAGGTAAAAACTGGAGTGTTGTATCTATGCAATTCCTTCCTTGCAAAGAAAACATCAGGTGCTTAGATTTTGTGCTGACTTGTACCCCTTTTTTGTCCCATAGGCTTCAGTCAAATATAAATCAGCAGATTATCTGACACACGTTTTTTTATTATTAATGTATGTTTAGTGTAAGGATCTTGCGTCATTGTCTTATTTCACATTTCTTTTTTTTTTCCTTTTCCCTCATCCTGTTTTTTTACAAATGGACAATTGGAAATCAGAATACACAGTAAGTTTTTCTTTCTCTTTTTATTCTAAAAATAATTATGTGAAATATAGTAGTCAAATCCAAACTGATTTGTTCTTAATATAACTAACACATAATGCTTTCAGTAACGGAACTTTATTTTAGCGATTTGTTTAAGAAATTTAAGGTTAAATTTGAAGTGTTTCTGTGGGGATCCTATAAATTATTTACTTTATTTTTTTATCACTTCAAAATAATTTGATGTATTTTTGCGTCACTGACTGTAACAAAGAGATGTTTCTATAAAACAGGGCAAGGCTTTTAAGGTTCCAGTTATTATGTGGAGACATGAGAACAGATTTTATTTTATTTATTGTTTTATTAACTTATAAAATGCTCATCTCTGGTATAGTATCTGGGAAACTGTACAATCTGTAGACAAAATTAAACATAATCTGGGCACGGTGCCCAGAAAAATCAGCCATTCCCTCTAGCAGAGCTAAGGCAAAATATAGCACATAAATCATGAGAAAAATTGTTGTAAATGTGCTGGCCTCAATAATATACAGTAAGTTTTCAGCAACCTTTGGAAGATGAGGAGGAGATGGTGAGAAAGTTCCAGGTGAAGGGACCTTTCAGAAACTCCTGCCTTGATTTAGTTTGAACTTGTGACTGCAGATAAAACATAATCCACTTGTTTTTCCTAACAAAGTGCTCAAAGTGTTTGTGCAGATATTTTTTTAAAACCGGTAAAGCATTCAGAGAAGAAAAAGATTTTAATGTGATAAATGTGAAAGAGAAAAAAAATCAAGGGATTTAAAGGTTCAGATCTGAAAGCTGGAGACTTAGGAGTTGAAACTGATGACCCGTGTTGAAAATCTGAATTACCAAACTGTGCTTTTCGTTATGTACTGTAGATACTTACTACATACTCTGTTTTGTTTCATGTTTAAAACTCATTTGATTGTCAGAGGAAACCCAAATATCCCACAATGGACAGTAGCAATGAGGGGACAGATTCTAAGCTATTTTTGTCAGAAGGTATCTTTAGTAGGGCCTATCACAGTTTATGTTAATTAAGGGTTTACCCTTTGATAGCAGGTTTAAACTTTGTCTGGGAAGATGACGTGCTATGTTGCACTGATGTCTGTTACTTACACTCTGTGGTATATTTTTTCTTTAACTGAAAGTAAATTTGAAATTTTTAATGTGATTTTTTTTTCTTTCACTGAAAGAGACAAGTAGAAATGATTAAAGGGGTGATAGCAGACAGAAATATATGTCTGAATTTGAAATACAGTACATTATCAAAACCAAACAGCAATGCTGTACTCATAGAATTTGAATGAGGAGGTGATCTTTATCTGATCTGATGGGACAGCACCTGGAACATATTTTGGTGAAGGTATGTAGAAGGTATACAGCTACAGAGATGTTCAAGAGCATCAGCAAAACCGATTGCAGGGTTGAAGAGACTTGTAAAGAAAAATTAAATCGATCTACAAATGTTGAAGGTAGGCAAAACAGTCACTAAGTGACAGTATAACTGCCTATGGGAGTTGGGGACTAATTACTCACCATGGTGCAAAGAAACAGAACTAGAAATATTGGGATGAGATTAAGGAAACCGTACTTCAGACAAACACCTAAAATATATTTTAATGGAGCTGATAGACTATGAAATTGTCTTAAGGGAAATAGAGAAAAGTGCCTTTGCCTCAAACTGCTGAATCTGGAACAGAAATGTTAAATATACCACTGGGAATAATTCCTATCCTTGTCTGAAATATTCCTCTAAATTTTGATCTTCTATATTCATTAGAGAATTCTGAAAGAAAGAATAAACCTACGGACACTGCCCAAAATATGTAAGATAGCTTGGAAACCCTTTTCTTAAAGATAGTAAATTCCCTCCCAAGGGTCGGTGGGACATCCTAAGAATTAAATTGGGCCTCATTTCAAGGAAAATTGATTCTAAAGGCAGGCCCATAATTGGATAAATAAAACATAGTCTTACCAAGTCAAGTACATACTGCTATGTAGTATGTTCACACCTTAACCTCGTAAGTTCCATGCTAAATAAAGAGCAAGGACCTTAAAGGCTCAGTAGTGTTATTTATTTCAGTGTATGTTAGTGATATGGAAGAGGATGTGAACAACAGATTGAATCTTGCTGATAGTCTTAAGGTTTTTTTAGTTGTAAAATATGAAGGCTGTTGGGAAATTGCATTCAGGCATATACACTACCATTCAGAGATTCAATGCAGAATAATTTCATCAATCTGATTTTCCTGTGGAAGTAGTATGGATTTCATAAATATGACCTTCTTAAGGACCTGAAATTAGGACATCTTCAAAGAAAAAAAGCTCAGCAGGCATTGGAAGTAATTTCCAGAACAGTGTTCTCTGCAGTGGTAGTATAAAAAGCCAAGAGTGAGTGGATGCGTGAAAACAGGAATGAAAATCAGATTGTCATGATGTTAGTACATCTGGGTCCAGTTATGATGGCACCTGCTTTAAGGAATGGTATTTTTTACACAGCAACCCCCTGAATTTGACAGCAAACAGCAGGGCTACTACCAAGTCTCTCCAACCATATAAATAATACGGAAAGCAAATGACACACTTAAGAGAATGAGTTTAGCAGAACTATTGCACAAGTGATGCTTTTGTGTTGTGTGATACGTGAAGTATTGTCATGTCAGGAGAGCATTTTAGAATGTACGCTGTGCTGTTTGTGGAGGAGGGCCTCGTTAAAGCTGCAATACAAAAGACTTCCGATCAGGAAGATGAGACGTGGGTGATGTCCCAAGAAATGCTGTATCAAAGCTTGCGCTAATCCTCGTGAGCTTCCCGCTGACGTTGAGAGGGAGGAGGAAGTAGAAAAAATACTTCGGAAGCTGAAGCCAAAGGACGTCATCCAGATCTGGGGGCACTATTTAGAGAGCAAGATATAAGATCCTCCTCTAAAGGTCAAACCCTTATTTGAGGGGCATTACTTAAGAACTGTATGTGAGAAAGTCTGAAACTTAGGAGTTGCTTTGATTTTGATCTAGTAATCAGAAACCTCACAAGTTATCTTACTAAAATAAAGGTTTAATTTATAAGTTCATTTAATATTGTGAGTAGGTTGATGTTAAGCTCATAAATTTGGGATGAAGCTGAAAGGAACCCTGTAGAAGTAACTCCTAGGGACTCTGCTCTGTGCAGTTACAGGATACTGGTGAGTGCCTCCTGTCAGGCTACACATGCTGGTGGGGAATGGGTGTTGCTAGCTGCTAGCTTTTGGAAAGAATTCCTTTGCTAGTCACAGCCTGGAGCCTTTTTCACTTGGAGGATGGAGGAAAGACGCCTTGCAGCTCTCGACAAACCCTTATGTGCCAGCTTATCACAGCATTTGCAAATACGTATCTTTAGTGCAAAATATTTATGCTATTCTTAGATAATGTGGACAAGAATGACTGAACTTTCAGGAGGCTTTCTTATTTTTCTTTCTGAGGTTGTCCAGCTAGATTAGAAATAATTAACTAGATAGCAAACCTGTCTCTGTTGCAAACCAAACATAAAAGCATTGCATAGAACTAAGTTTCTTTACCTGCATCAGGATACTGGTAGACAATAAGCAGCACAGAGCAAATATCCATTTGACCTGTTCAAGTGACAGTTGAGATTGTGGACAAAAAGAGGAGCCTCAAGCAAACAAATAATCACATCACGAATGTATGGTGACATGGTAGAAAACCGTGGTACAAAAAATTCATATGATCGAAGTACACTGAATGAAAAAATGAGCCTAACAAAGTTTAGCTATCAAGTTGGAGTGCAGAGAGGTTAGGAAAATTGCAAACAGAATTTAAGCAAACTCTTCTGAGTTTGGAGGTGCAGTTCAAGTGTTTACCAGGGATAATTTCAAATAGTTTTTGCTGATGATCTGAACAGCTTCCATGTTGTTAGCAATATTTCAATTCTGGGGCTGGAATTTAAAAACAGCTGGATAATTTTTTTGTGTGCATAATTTATGGCTAGTTGTTAGTTTCACAATTATAAGTATATAAAGCAAAATAAACACTAAAAATGGCATTTATTACTCTGCAAGGAGGAAGAACATTCTTTCCACCTGCCAGTGTCTCAAATTAACTTAGGAACAGCATATAAATTCAGAATATTTATGAAAAACAGTTACGGGAAGGAAAGCAGGAGACAATGATTCCTTTGATGATGTATCACAATGACACTAATTCTTCTACAGTAAGTGACTGAGGCAAATAAAATTATTTAGTCTGCTATGTGTCAAGGCCCCAGAGTGATAGTAGCTAAATGTTCCATTATTGACCTGCTGGCTTCTGATTACTTTTGAAAACAGGCATGTTTTGTGCTTCACTTAGCAGCTGCCGGTTTATCCATGAAGTAAATTATCTGGAAGGAATGTTTTTGTTATTTTCATAATGAGATGACTTGAGAAGGGAAAAAAAAGTTGTTTCAGACAGACATTGCAAGGAAGCTGTAGAGTTTTTTTTCCCGTGTTCTCTTTATCTGATTACCAGTACTTGAAATTTGGATGTAACCCATCAGTCTTCAGTGCACAAATGTTTCTCCAGCTTGAGTACATTGAAGGCTGCATCAAAAGTGCAACAGAATCTGAATTGCACGATGAGAGCCTAATACAAAGTCACTACCAAAATTCCTCCCCTCTCATCCCCCCAACTTATAAGACAGGCTAACTGGTGACAGTGCTCTAGTAAAACATGTATATGATTCTGTTAGAGATTCTGGCAAAAGGAAGGACCTCTGTAGTATATATAAGAAACAAATAATATATTTTTAGAAAGCTGCAAACCTGTAGTCTCATTTAATAGCTTAATCCCATTGAATCAGAGTAAATCAAACTGCTTGGGAGAATTCCCTTTTTCCACCACTGGCTTGTTACAAAGCAATCCAAACCCCTCTCTGATTCATAGGACTGTCATTTTCACTGGTGCGCGCTGCTTCTTGCTTCCGTTCTTCCTCAATAAACAGGTTACTGTTCTTGTGTGTTGAAGAAGGAGATCCTAAGGGAAGGCAAAACCAGAGATAAGTGCCAAGTTTCATAGTGATTTGTGGCAACTTGTTAGTCGACTGCTTCATCTTCATGTTATCATATGTAATACAAACAAATGGTAGTTTTCTTTCTGAGCTTGTTTACAGGAGTTTAACTCCTTTGCTTATTTTCAAGCCCCCTTTTTTTTTTGCATTGTTCTTACTCCTTCCACTCAACAGCACTTTTTCTGCTCTTTGCTGCCTTCCTGTACTTATCTCGCTTTCAAATTCTCCTCCCTCTCAATGAGTCACATTTTCCAAATTCTGCCATCACCCTGCCCAGCCCTTTCCGTCTATTCTCTTCTGACTTTGTCATCCTGATTGATGCTACTAGCTTGTGTAGTAAGTAACCTGTATCACATAGCAGCTCTGTGTGCTCACGTGCAGTGCTGTCCAGAGTATTCTGAAGGTAGTCGATAACGTGGTGGCTGTTTTCCAAAAAACTTTGAATATTCAATTAAAGAAACTATCTTTATTCTTTCTGTAAAAAGCTGAAGGAAGTACTGTTATTTGAAATCTGCTGTTAGAGACATCACTATATTATCTTCACATACCTTGCATTTAAACTGTAGAGACAACATCTTGTTTATCCATATGCATGTGTGATTTTGATTTTTCTCCCATATCGAGGTCTCTTTGTTCTTCCTCTCCATTGTCCAGAGGCGCTGGCAGTCTCCCATGTTACCCCCCTCCTCTCATTCCACCCATCCTTCTTGTTTATAAATGTCCCCCTGTTGCTCCAGGGCTAGTGGGGTGGGAGTGTCTGCCCATTTTCCCCCCTACCCCTTGATGTGCTGGGCATTCCCTCCTGCCCCACTAAATCTGAGGACCTTCCACTACCCCATAGCCCCCGCTTCCCCTATGTCTGTTACAGAGAAGTAGGGACTGCATTTGTCTTTTCCAGGTTTTTGATCTTCAATAAAGAAATGATGTTGCTACCCGCTGACTACCAAAACAGTGCCCAAAAATTTTGAATTCCAAGGGTGTGGTATCTAGAAGTTACCTTATTACAAAAATCTGATTTTGCTTGGGCAGTCTCACCTCACTGTTACAGTTAGTGTGTTCCTTACCTCTAGGCTCCATGGAAATTGCTCTGTAAAGGATCCAGTTCCACCTGTATTGCCAAAATAATGTATATGTGACCATAGTAAAAAAACAAAGAAATCATCAGTCTGATCAGTCTGAAAAGCGGTGGGAGATCAGAGAGAACATTTACATGAAATACCTGCCTCTCCCGGCTTTTGTGGTAAGATTTAGGTGGATATGCTTCTGATACTTTAAAAAAAAAAAAGTGGGATTAATGTTTACTGTACAAAAATAACTCCCAAGGACTGTGGATTAACATCACAAGGAGCAGAAGTGAAGTACCGTAATGAGGTCTCTAACGGTTCTTTGAACATTCTGCAGAAAGAAACCAAATGGGAAACTCCCTAAAACTATTGATGGAATAGCACTCACTCGTACAAAGCAGGTTACCGAAGGTAGAGAAGCCGTTCTGTTATCCTCAGTCCAACGTATTTACTGGCAACTATAGTGATTCCTACAGCCACCTTGGGTGTAGTTACTACGCAAAGGTTATTTTTACAGTCATCTCCATAAAACGATTGTAAAACACCATATGTGTTTGACTGTCTCTTTAAGACTTTGGCAAGTGTTTTGGCATACTTTGGTTCTACCCTGTTCTTCTAAGTGTTGCTTATTGCTATGGCAACACTAATCAATCATCGTGCTAAAAATAGGCCTTTCATTTTTCAAGAGGTTATCTGGAGTGAATTGAAAATGCAACTGCGGTCTGTGTTTTCTGTATGCTGCTTTCATTTCACTTTATTTTAATCTGGAAATACCCATGCTTATGTGTGGTAATTACTATTACAGACTCTGGTTATTTCACCTGGTTATTCCCTTGAGCCTTAAACCTCTCCTGCTTCTTCCAAAAGGAGTGCCAAATATATGAATTTTAAGAAAACAAACAAAAAGCCCAGAATATTCTCCTTATTTAAGTGTCACAGGTGTACTGGATTATAACAAATTTTAAAGGGGTTTATAACACATCTAAAAAATCTGGAGGTGACAATATAAGACACCTCCTTTGAGAGCTTTACACAAAGAAACCTTATCATTGAAGACACTAGGACTCTGAAGATTTTGTCCTGTTCTGTAGAATTTAAGCCTAATTTCAAGTTAAAGAATCAATTTACCACTGTTGTTGGTGGTTTTTTTTTTTTCAAAGAGAAACCTTGCAAGCTGTAGAGATAGTGAAATGGAAAACTGGAAAGAGTGCCCAGTGCATTCCCGTGCTCAGTGTGTGGATCGGCAGCCAGGTTTGTGCTGGAAGAACACACACCCCGGGGGAGGCAGAGCAGAAAGGGAGTGGTGCTTTGAGGGTGAAAAAAAAAAAAAAAAAAAGTAAACGTTTTATTACCTACGATTCACTCCCAAGTTTGATTCTGACTGTTGCATAACACTTTTGATCCTTGGCTAAGTAAATACACAGGCGCTTAAGGATGGGGGGGAAAAAAGCAACTTTTTGCATGATGAATAATAGTCTTTTGAATGATGCATAAACAGTTTTCTGGTTCTGCCAGAGCCCTCTGCCAATTAGTCAGAGTGCAGCTGATGAATCATGAGACACATTCTGTGAAATGTTCAAAAATTTGGACCCTGCTAAGTGTTCCTGAAAGCCGGTGAGACCCCCCACAGCTGCTAAAACAGTGGCTGCCAGTCAGTTGAGGTTCTGAGAAATATATTTGCAATGGAGTACTTTTTGGTGAATTTTTGTTTTTATTTCAGGTAAATCCATGTTACCATTTGTAATCTCAAATTAGCTTGTTAGAGCCCTCGCCCTTACACTAAATACACAGGGAGGCTGACTTTTAATCCCTTTGTGAAGAAAATGACTTCGTGCTGTCTAATGAGGTGGCTTGAGGTAAATGGCATTTACAATTCTTATTCTGTAATACTCTGAAGATCCTTACTTTTTTATCTCTTTTTAAATACAGGGTTAGATCTCTTCTGGTTTTTTATTACAGTTTAGATTCTGGGTCACAGGAAACAAAAACTAGAATCAGGCGGTGGCTTGCTGAACTGCTACAGGCAGCCTAACGCAGCCTTGAGTTCAATAAATGAAATGGCTCCATTTCAAAGTTTTGTGATCTGACTCATTGCTGGTAAACTCTAGACAGTGGCTGAAAATAGTAGATATTTTTGAATAGCAAGGTAAAAGGGAAATCTGGCATTTGGCTTTATTCAGAATTTCTTCTGAAGCTGTAGCCATGCTTCAAATCAACAGCACAAAGGTTTTTCATATTTTGCATTTTGATCCTCCACTGTGCCTGAAACTGTGACCTAAAACCAACTGTTTTGATAAAGAGAAATGTTTTTAGTACTGAAAAATGCACTCCATCCAAGTCCTATATTTCTATAGTTAGATCATAGGTAAAGATACTTTAATCACAGCAGGACCCGCTTTGGTGAGGATGTCAGTTTGTATTCGCTGTCAATGTGGAAGATGCTATACTGAAGTTCCTTCTGTCAATGGAGTTTTCAAACGTGACAACGGGACCATGAGAGCAGCACCAAGCCCTGTGCTGGACTCTGTGGCTACTTAAAAGAGCTGAGAGAACTGCGCTGCCCGGAGCCGTTAAGGTCAGCAGTCGGTTTCCATAGCCACTGCGGCTTCTGACAAACCACTAGACTCCGAACGCGTAACTGAAAAGTGTGCAAACTCACAAAGCTCTGACCTACATACTCAGGCCGCTCAGGCATTATATTCTTGATGACCCTTCCACTAGTGACAGATCGTTGATGTCATTCTGTTTCTTGTTTTTATCAATTACCAGATTTTATTTAGGGGGTGTTGGTTGTGTTTAATTATGTAGCAAAGAAAATTAAATTTTGGTCCTCAAATCAAGAGCACAGGTACTAAACACACACTAACATGTAAGTAAAACATGGCCTAGAGCAGTAACCTGGAAATATGCAGATGTGATGCTAGTAAAACTTTCTAAACAATTAGTATATCATAAATAGTATGGCATACATCTCTACTATTTCCAGTGAAAATGTTCCTAAAAGCTGTTATTCAGACCTAAGCATTGAGTCCTCAGTAGCTCAGTACCGGTTACTGCATTCAGTAAGCAGCGCTAGTAACTGCTAATAAAACAAAATACTCACTGGCAGTCTCCTCGTGTTTCCTCGTGGATGTGTTCCCACAGGATGCCCATACGCAGAGCTCTAGGTTGCTGTCAGCAAGAGCTCTGTACACCTGGGCTGCGATCCCTGTAGTTACACATCTTTGTAAAATACAAGGCTGCCATATACTAAATTTTTGAGATCAATAACCCATGGTTATACCAGCCTAGCACCAATGGAGTTATTTTCCAAATGTGCTAAAAACTGTGCAGTAGATTATGTCTGTTGTTAGGTTATGCATTTTTTTAAAATCTGCTTTTCATAATCCACCTCCAGTAGTAATTTACTTTTCAGTTCTCCATGTTCTTCTGTGAATATGGAAAACAACTAGAATGTTGGTTTACGCAGTTTGAATATGAGTCCTCTCAACGGCATCAAACAGTTTTAGGACATGCTGGCATCCCTGTGTCTCCTCAATCATTCCCTGCTTTTTGGTAACATCACATTTATAACTTTTCTTACTCTAGGAACATTTGATTATAGAATTCTTGTAATCAACCCTTTTATTCATTTCTCCTTCCAGCTAACATTAATATAGTTCAAGGATGTTCTTTCCACCTTTTGATTAATTTTGGAGGTACAAATACAACCTTATGACAAACATTGGCTTGCCTTTTTTTTTTTTTTTTCTCCCCAGTTTCTTTCCCTGTAGTGCCTACTGTTTGCCAAGGCTTTTGCTTGCAGATGCCTTTGGATGTCTGCCAGAATAGGAGCAACATACTGAGATACATGGTGAAACCTCAATTGGGAGAATATTTGGATTTTTGTGTGTGTGTTAATTCCTGTTACAAGATCCCCAGTTCTGACAGACTGCTTATAAATATTGTATATTTTCAGCTGGCACTTCTTGAGATGTATACATAGGAAATATTTAATTGCCCACAAAATATGGGTAATAGGAGCTAGCAGATCTGTCACTGAACTTGCCCCATCCTGCACAACACATACTGCTGATTTCATACTTTCTTTTTTTTTTCCCCCCTCCCACATATTCGCTCAATGAACAAGTTGCAGAGCTGAGAGCCTGTCACAATTCAAGTTGAACTGAAATTCATAAATGTGCTCCTCCACAGAAATCTTTAATAACAGGCAAAACATGTAAGATGTGAAGAGAAGCTTGTGTGGTCTGGGCAGCTGCAGCGAGTTACATGGGAGTGTTTCATTATGCTACTGGGAAGATGGTTTGACCAGAAGCCTTCCATGGCATCAGAACCTTATTCTGGCAAAACTTCAACAAGGATTGATTCTAGATCTGCTTATTGAATACCGGGTACCCTCTGATCAGAAGAAGATTGAACAATGACTTGTTGGCTGATGTCTGTGGCGTCAGGAATATATTCTCTGCAGTCTCAAAGGAGCTGGCTTGTCATTTCAATTTTGTTGCGCTACAGCTGCTCTTCTAAATCACCTCTTTTCTTAGTCATCAGCCCCTCCCTTAGAAGAACTCTCCAAATTTTATCAAGTCCAAACTTGGACCAACAGCAATGCGAGCACTGAGGCATCATAATGTCCTCATTGTATAATCTGTGTGTACAGCACATTAAATAGTCATAGTCTTTACAAAGACACTTTGCCACAGGGTATTAGTGATGCATCATGCAGGGAATTGGCTCTTCGGTTTCCCTGGCAGTTAGTGCAAGAAAAGACTTGATGACTTAACAGTAAAGATGCTGAACTAGTATCCTTCAGAGCTCGTTAGACAGCTACTCTATCTGCCTATCTGAAAAGTTGTTTTGAAAGAATAACTGTGAAATGCTAAAGAAAAGATACTTGAAATGTGTTCTCCAGTGGAACTGTGTTGCCTAGTATTATAAGTTCTAGTCTTGATAAGCCAACTAAATTAAGCAATCCATAGAAAAATAAAGATATTCAGGTGTAAAATACAGAAATATTGTCTTTAATAGAAAAAACATTTGTGCATTCTTAATTTTTTGCACTATTATCTAAAGATTGATTTGGGCTTAGTATAAAGGAATTTCCACAGCAGCTCATAATCCGTCTTAATATCATTAATAGGAAATTATGCTGAAATTAATTTCTCACTGGCAAACTAGAAGAAGCCCTCACGTATCAAAGCATTGTTGTCTGTTTGGTTAGCACCTGCAGCTGGTGAAGTGTCCTTGGATTGTTTTATATGGGGAATAGACTAACCTATGATAACAAATACCTAGTTGCTGTCGAGATCCTAGTGAACTGAATTTATAACAAGATTTTCAGGACGTTTGTACTCTTACACGTAGTGGGCATAAAAACTGCTGTCTCTAGTTATTCCAGAGTACTTATACTAATTTATTTATATCTTTGTTGTAGATAGAATTTCTACATTCCTCCAGAACCATAAAAACCTTCACTCTTATCTTCTGTGTACATTTACTCTTTTTCTTGAAGTAATCTGAAAAAATTAAGAAGGCTGATACCAAACAGGATGTACTGAATATGTTGGCTGATGAAGCAAGGCGTATTTTTATGTCAAACATATTTTTCTTTTGTTGCAGTGTTCATTTTTGCCTAAATTCTCCATTCATATAGAGACAAAATACGAGGACAACAAAGGAAGCAATGACAGCGTAAGTACGATGGCTTTTGCAAAATTTGAATTTAATCCTTTTAGTTAATTGTGGTCCATAACTGGGGGTTTGTAGGTCTTTCAGTCTGGGAAGAAGGTGTAATCAGGCTTGTATCTTTGCACTTACCTGGGTGTCCTGTTCATTGTCAGCTTGCGGAGTAGCTACCTCTAAAGCACCCTGAGATGAAAGGTTCCTGTACACAACTTCCCTTTTGCATCTCATTTCCTACTTGTTGTTTCTCTAAACACAACATAATTTAATATGTGAATTTAGTCCTGATGAACAGTCATGGAGAGTAAAGAAAAGATTACTCGTTCTTTTGTGTGTGTAATTGTATTCCACTTTATCTGTTTCATGTTATTTTCTCAGTAAAGGGGGTTGAATTCCAAGGAGCTGTTAGGAAGAGCAAACAGGAAACTAAACAATGGTCAGAGATGAGAGATCCCAGTAAATGACTTCAAGGGAACAATGGCTGAGCTGTTGAGGTGATGCTTCTGGCAACCACTTACCAAAAGCTAAAAAGTTATCAACAGTTAGAGCTTAGAGGTGAAAAGGATAATTAACTATGCAAAATCCTCTCCAGAGGAAGGGTGGGAGTGTGTAGCCAGCAGCTGCTGGCCGGGAGATGCTCAGCGATAGAAGGCAGGAGGTCCGTGGGACTTTGTTGCCCTGACAGGGAGAACAGCAGTCGTACAGCACAGCTTGCAAGAAAAGAGTAACGATAAAGCCAGGCATGTAAAGATTCAGCCCTGGGATTAATACACAAATATGTTTCTCTCCGTTTCATGTTGGTATGCTTTAAACAGTCGTTGTTGCAGACTTATGGGAGCAAGTTTCTTATAGGTGTGATATACAGGTTAAAATGTCTGGAAAATGAATCTGTAACACACAGACCTTATGAAGGAGCATTTAAACTCTTCCTTGAGGAAGAAGGCAGCAGTAAAGCAGATTTTAAGGGGTCTGAGACACAGAGCCCTTCAGTTTCCAGGGGCGTCCCTGTAGCAGCCCTGTTAAGGTTAAAGCGTTCTGCTCTCCAGATGGGAGGTACATTTCCCTGACTGCCTTGGGCCTGCGTGTTAATAAGCCTGACAGCTGTTGCGCTGCTTATGGCAGAATAATCACATGTAAAAGAACAAGGTTTAATTCTGAATAATGCTTTTGGCACGCAGACACTTTCCCAATGGGAACATGACAGCGATCATGTATTAGCCACCAGATACCAACAACTTTCCGTCACTGCGAGTCTAAGCCAGATCAGCGAGAGAGGACAACAGTGTATTACATTACCAACAATATCAGCATTGTGTAATTTACACACTCTTTAATGTTCACTTCTGCTTTTTGGCAGCACTTTAATTCAGAGCAAGCCCACACCTTTGCTTTCCGGAGGGTGCAGACTAGTTCTCTGGTAATGATAATGTCAGCAGTGAGAAGACATGTTCTGTACTGATGCCTAACAGAGGAAGAACCGAAGCTATTTAATCAGTGAATTTTCAGTTTTTTGCTGCGTGTCAGCTTTGTGGCTAAAATACTATGAATCAAGTCCTGAGTAGTACCCAGCCAGTGAATTTAAGATGAAAGGAACATGGAGGTGGGATACACAAATGATGTAAATCAAAGAATGGCAGTGGGGTAATATTATATTTCCTTTATATTGTGGTACCTGAGTCACAGACTAGGCAAGTATTTAGCAACATTCACAAATTTAATTGACCCTTACTTGAACTGAGGAGGAGAAAGAGAAGCTGAATTAGAGGCCTGTGCTCCAGCCCTAATTTCCATGGTTTTGTAATTCTGAGAGCTTTGCTATTCACTCATTTGAACATGATAAACCAATGGAAGATGTACAATTTTGCCATTGATCTGGTGACACAGATGTGGCTGGTACAGCACTGAAATGCTGGAAGGTTAGTGAAGATGGAGTGACGTGACTGAGCCTGTGGAGAGACTTCTGTTAAACCAGACACCTTGGAGCTAGGACTAGGAGTTGATCTTGTTTGTATTACTCAATGAGTAGGCTTAAACCTCACTTAAGAAAATGCAAAGTGTATTTCTCCTCCGTATTAGACACGTGTAGTTTAAATTTCACTCTGTTTGCCTGGTCAGAAAACAAAGGAAACATAGAATCCATTTCTGTAGATTTCCATAGATAGACTGTATTTTTCTTCATTGCAACTATCAACCTTGGCTGATGAAGAAATAATTAATCCAAAGAATACTTACGTAACTTTTGCAGTTGTAATGCAGAATATACTGAATGAGTATTAATATTACAGTAATGAGGATAATAATGCATGTCTCATTTTAACTCAACTATTTCTAGATATATTTTTTGAGATCATACTGGTTTTTTGAAGTCTTTGAACTCTGATCTATTCTTCATTTCCATGCTAACAAAGTAGATATTGATTGTGAAAAGCAATAATTAGATATAAGGATACTAAAACTAATTCCATTGATTAGTGGAAGAAATCTAAATATAGAAGAAATATAAATGCTCTCGGGTTCCTGTTGTCATTTAGCAGGCTAGTATGTTATTAGAATTATTTTATTTAACATGCTGCATTGTCTGGTAAAATTCTACCTAATCACTGCAATGTATCTTGATGCAGAAGTCGTCCTGATTTTTCTTCCGAATTGTCATGATAGAAGAAACTAGTGAAGGATAATAGTATCTGCTTTGAAACTTGGATTTTTCTATCAAGTCATCATTTCAACCTGTTTTAAAGCATTGCTGTTCTAACCTGTTAAAAAGTTTGCACTTGATTTGCACAAATAGAAATGTTACCAGGAAGAACAATGGACAATAAATCCTTTATTTAGATGAAACGTTGTGTAGGTGGTAGTAGCGCAGTACCATAAATCCATCCAGTTGGGATTTCTAGTGCTACAGCGCAGCTGATTTGGCTGTGTCCTATCTAGATGTTCGCATGGCAACTCCCTCCTTAGCAAAACAGAATCAGTGTTGGATGAACATGTGAGTACATCAAATATTGTTGCTGCTACCTTGCAGCTTTATAGCTTCATTAATAGTGTTAGAAACTAGACCAGTAAGTCAAGCTATTCAGTGTTTCCTCTTACGAGTCTTTTAAAAAGTAAACTTAGTTTAAAGAGAAATTTTATTTTTATTTTATTTTAAGTTACAAAATGGAATTTCTAAAAAATAGAATATTTTGTGAAATGTAAATGACACTGTAGGTGGTATCTGTGAAAATACGGCTTCCTTATTGCGTCTTAAGCTGCTTATGCAAGTCAAGGTTGCAGTGGATACTGCTGGGAAGAGGGAAGTGCAGGTGCCCACAACAGACGGCATCAGTGAGCACAGACAAGCTATAAAAGTGCATTATAATCACCCAGTGCACTTTTTTCCCCATAAGAACAATTAGCAGTTAGGGAAACTGAATATATATACACAAAGTCTATATTTGGATATTAAAACCATAAGTTAAATACAAGAGAATTCTTAAGGTTATCTAATTAATGAAGCGGTCAGAAATCACAGGCAGAAGTGGTATGAGTTGCTGCTTGTTTGTGAATAAATGATTAGTCTAGTTTTCATCAGCAGACTTTGTTAACCTCTTTTTTTTTTTTTTTTTTTTTTTTTTTTACCTGGGCAGACGTTACTTTCTTTTAACAATCTATTGATTGGTCAGTATTTATGTCACATAAATCTGATTCTATTCTAAATGGTGTATTGCTCTCCCTTTTCTCCCATCTCTATTCTTACTGTCTCAGCGTACACTACAGACGAACAGTTTGGGGTTTTTTTTAATTTTAGTGGGGAATGCACCAACTTAGGCTTTCTGTCGATGAGAAAGGACCTACCACATGGCTCTAGCAGATACTGTAATTAGTGCACAGTGATCTCATGCACTGCAGCTCCATGTCTGTGCTTCCATGCCATGGGCTAGTTGTGGTGAAAATTTCTAACAAGCAGTTTGTAGCTGAAGGTAGAGGAAAGCTGAGGTGAAGGCAGACACTGTGCAAGCAAATCACTGAATCACAGAGGCATTTCAATTTTCCTATTTGTTTCAGAAGAATCGTTATGGTTGTCTGGATTTTGTTGATTTGTTTTGTTTTTTAGTCACAGAATTAATTTCTGCTGATATTTGGGCAGTGAATTTTTGCCATCTGATAGGATCTGGGGAGAGTAAAAAAGTACAGCTTGTAAAAATAATCCAATAGTTGTCAATAATGAAAATCCACTGTATGTAAAACTTCCAGTGCCTTGCTCTTTGTAGCACAACATTTTGCTCTGGAAAACTCAATGGCTGGATCTTGATTATTAAAGAATAACATGCAAGGTCTTAAAACAGCGTGGTCTTTGTTAAAGGGCCATGATATTGATTAGCAATAATAACATTCTCAAGGGTAAGGAAGGTGTGGAGTAAAGATTTCGAGGCAGAGTTATATTTCAAGATGACAAAGTATGGGTATCATTGGACAAGTTTTTCTAAGTGTATGTTTCAGTAATGCCAATAAAGTCATCAGAGCTACAGCACTAATTCTTCATCAGTCAAGAGAAAAATATATTATCGGCGTGTTTCTTGCCTTTCAAAGATAATATAGTGTTGAAAGTGCATTTCAGAATGATGACAAAAGCTAGTTCTGTATTCCATATAGTTATAAATTAACATCAGCATCGTTTGACACATCAATACCTTGAGCACGCTAAACCCAGCCAGCTAATAGCAGATATTATTTGATAGGTAACCTAAGTAAATTTCAGTGCCATCATGTAAAGTCAGAAAATCCTTTCCTGATAGCGAGTTCTAATTCTGCAGCCCTACAGGTGACCAGGTATACAGTATTGGATCACTTACCATGCTTCATCCTTAGTGTGTATTTCTGAAGTGTTGGTTGTGGAACAGTTGACTAAAGTAAAATATATTTTAGGGATGGCCAGCTAAGAAGAAAAGCTGTTTCTAGTTTTGCTAGTTTTAGGGTGTTGTTTTCCTCTATTTTTGTCTTCTATCTTAGTAACTTGGAACTAGGTTGTAACAAACTTCAATATAGCACATGTAAATTAAATGTAAATTCACTATTTCAGGAAACTGCATGAAACACTGATTTCAGCTGAAATGGATTCAGCTGTGCCCTGGCTTAGCCTCGCTGCACTACAGCATATCATTCTGTAAATTGTATAAAGGATTGCTAAGCAATCCTGCAAAATATGTCAAAAGGGTCACTTCGAGGGATGATTTCATTTGCACCTGGACTTTTTCTGTATGGTGGTATGGAGTATCTGTTTATCTCCTGTGTAATTTGCAATGAAAAATCTTGATTTTATGAAGCTTTCCCCCTCTAAGTCTCAAAAAATACAGGCAAACAAGTGGAGAGGTTAGCCTAAAATTCCTTCTGTGTGAAGAGCTCTCTTTTTGTTGAACATAACTACAAATAGTATGTCCCAAGCACATATGGCTATCACTGAGCATAACATAAGGCCCATACTGACAGGGAGTGTGAACAAGTAACATGGTTGTGGCTCTACTTCTTGATTTTTCTTAACTACTGAAATTAATTAGTAAATCTGACACTTGCAATAGATGTGACTTGAAAAAAACCTAATCCCAGTAAATATTATTGATAGTCTATTATGGTCTTGGAAACATAGCTACTGTGACATAATTACATAAAAATACATTTCTTTGTTCAGAAAGTACAAATCTCAATGAGATATTTTCTAAGAGATGGAAAAATAGAGGAGTCGTGACATGGAGATAAAAAGGAGCAGGGAGCAAAGCTGCTGATAAATATGTAACTGCCTCTTCCACTCTGTGGCAGACAGCAATATTCCCATGCTGTTCAGTGAGCCAAATCTACTTCTCACCAGGAGAGATTCAATCTTTTTCCACAGAAGAATTGCTCCCAATTATGTGTGTCCACATAAATAGTTACAGCCAGTGAACAGGTTTGAAATTGGTCAATTCTTGAAATCTTTGCCCAAGTGAATCTCAAAAGCAAATTAATGGACTTTGGGGGTACCTGAGGTTGGAACGTGACTTACTGAAAAGCTATACACTGAATAAAACTCCATAGATCAAGTTCTGAGTAGGTGTTCTTTTATTTCAGACCAAATTTTCCTTGAGAAAAATGGGAATTAAAGTGGACCAGATGACACAACCTGCTGAAGGATGCTGTAGTAATAAATTGGAGACTAGCCAGTAGTTCTGACGATGGCAATCTAAGGAGATTAGAATTTCAAGGTGGAGAGTAGGTTTTGTGCCAGGTTTTAACTTTTTTTGATAGGAAGAAAAATAAATTATTATTCTTGCAGTTCTAACTGCAGTTATACCTCTAACTTTCACGTACTATGAAATCAGATTTAAACCATCCTACAAATGATGGATATATATGTATTCTGCTCACAGAAAGTGCTCATCATACAAGTTGCTCAATACCTGCAGTTGCAATGCTAGACTGCATTTCAGGGATAGGAGAAAATACAAAGAAACCCCAAAAGCTTCAGTGAAGTATCAATATTTGAATTAATAAAGAAGAATTTATGTTGCATATATGCATTTAAGCTTGGGGGCTCTTCTAGATGTGTACTGTATTTTTGCCATTTTCTTGAAGCTTGATGACAATGAATGAATCAGTATAATAGTGAGAAAGGCAGATGTAAATTTAATTTGATTTCATATTCTAATGTTTAAAGATATTTTTGTCGTGCCATTCGTGTCATAGCCTGCCTATCCCACTAAGACGTCATCTTGTGATGTCCAGCTACTGCAAAGTCAATATTTAAGTTTGTTGGGATGCCTGTTGGCTTTGTTGGCAGGGCAGGGAAAATGGGGAGGCAGAAAGAGAAAAACTGCACTTTCAGGCATAGATATTAACTCAAAGAAGGATTTAATAGAAGAGAAAATTTGATTTAAAGTAGAAATTTTCATCTCAATAAATTAAATTTACACGTTGTACATTGAACAACGTAGTCATTTTGGCTTAAGTTTGTAGATAGGCACAGGTGTCTGATTACTTAGCACATGGGATAATACTCATGTTTGCTACCATATTACCTGCCTATAATTAATTTAGGAGTACTCTGCTTTTTTGGAAAAAAAATCCTTTAGCTCTTATCTGTTTCATTTCTCTGCCTTAGCTGCATTTCTCAGCAGTGGCTGACTGTCTGCATCTAACAGAACAAGTAAGAAAAACATAGAGATCTTTCCTTACCCAAAGCGTCACAAGGAATGAAAAAAATAACTTCCAGAAAAAAACATACCTGTTTTCAAACTTGTTTGTTTATAGTACTGAATTTTTTATAGAGGTTGCCTTATCACTTTCTAGCAACTTGTCTTTCTTGCGAAGTTGACCTGTTATTTAACTGTTTTCACAGAAGTTGTGTGTCCTGTATGTACTAGTGTTTAAAATGTGAATTAGCTGCCTTATTACAGCCTTCTGACCACAAACTCCTGGTATCTAGGCTGGCGAAAAAAAACCATTTTGTAGTAAAGACCAAGATGAACAGCTTTCCAGCTGGTAATCCCTTGAATACCTTCTTTAGTCTCAATGATAGGGGGAAAAAAAGAATGACAAGAGGGAAGCCTATATTATGAAACAAAGCCAAGCCAAACCAGCGCGGGTTTGACCCTCAGAGTCCTGGTGGTGTAGATGAGTGAGAAGTTTGCCAGTGTGAATGTGATCAATGGATTCAGCTGAGCCTGGCTTTATACTGTTCATATCCAAACCAGGTTAGCTGTAGTGATTGGCCATAAAAGTTAAATTTTGCATTAGCTACATCTGAATGAGGTTGAAGCCAGCAACTTAGCCTGAAGGAAGAAGAAAAAGAATTTGTTGTTGACTTACCATCGTCTCATAACCTGACTTTCTGTTCTGGCTTTGGCTACAAGGAAAAAAGAAGTCACTAGCAAAGTATGCGCTAGGACATGTCATTGTAGGTCCTGAGGAAAATGAAGGAAAGTAAGTTAAATACACCAGCACTTATATTTCTGCAGTATCCTGATTGATCTTTCTTTCCTGAAAGAATCCTGAATCATCTGCCAGGGGATGTTTAGGTTTTTTTATTTTCCCCCAAAAGTAACTATTGACAATTGTAAAGATGACCCAATTGAAACTTTTCTTGCACTTTTTGTCATGACATGGGTGAATTAGTCTGAATAATGAGTTCTCATTCCTCTTAGAAAGTGGAAGTGTATAAATGTTAGTCTGTTGTAAAAAAGCTGTCACAATCCCCCCCCCAAAGAAGACCCCAAAACCCACAGCAAAAAGGACATTTCAGTCTGAATGTTATTCTTTGTTTTCCATTTGATTGTGTATTTCAATCTCAATTAATTACTTGGCTTCCGAATGTAAAGCCTGTCCAGTTCTTTCCAATGTAATATTTCATATTCTGCCTTTCTACATCATCTTCGTAAGGATACAGATTGTTCTCACCATTCATTTTCTGCACATTTGCAAATACAGTTGCACAGATTGGGAGCCTTATGCTTCTTTTCATGCCCTTTAATCTCTTCCTTTAAAACTTTTAAATTTCTTTAGTCGCTTTGATCACAAATGCAATAAACCCATTCCTCCCCACAGGTTTTAAGACAATCCCAGATTATGTGGCTAGGAGCGGCAATAAGAGAATTAGAGCTAAGAAAGAAAATCAGTCTTGTTCTCTAATGACTTGTTATTTTCTACTGCTGATAGAATGAGAAAATTAAATCTCTATCTGCAAATCTTGTGAGAACAATCTAAGAAGGGGAGAAGCATAAATGATTAGACAAGAGCTTCTGCCAGCAAAGGGAAGCGAGAATGACGTTCAGCAAACTTTCGGAATGGAAGAAATGGTCAGAGATAGCCTGAGCAGCAAATAAGGCATAGTTGAAATGGTTGAAAAATTCCTCCTGGTTTTGACAGACTGGCAAAGGCATCTGTCATCCCCGCTTCTATGAAAGCATTTTAAAGAGAGAAAAAGAATTTTAAACTGGATTGCTTAGAGGTGCAATATGTGGATCAAGCCTGTGACAGAGCAGGGCACACTCCCTCAGATAAGATGCTGGGTAATAGTCCCCATTTAGGTCCCTGCAGATGTGCAGAAGTCTGCATGTGCTTGAATTTATTAGGTTTGTACTTAAACCATATACTGATTCAGAGCCTCGGCTGACCTGGTAACGTCCATTTAAGAGAAATCTCCGTTATTTTATTTAAAGCTCAGAGATTATGGTGAAATGCATCTTGTTCCAGAAATAGTTCAACTGATTTCATCAAGGAACTGCTCTGTGTATCTGAATTTGTTTAGGGAAAAAACAAGTGAGGAAGCTTATAAAAAGTGACCTATATTATATATATCTATAAAACATAACAGTGATTTAAAAAAACGTACCCTGATTCTGAGAAAGAGCACTACAGAGGAAGGACCCCTCAGCTCAAATTTGTTCAAATAATCAACGTAATCTTTTTCAAAACAAGGTTTGGAGAAGGTAAATAAGTACACAAAACCAGACTGGAGTTTCCCTTTGTTCAGTTGTGCAGTTTCAGACATGTCCACATTTTATATGCAGCTTAGTAAGCACTCAGTGTTGCCTGTTTTATTCCAGTACTGTTAACTACCAAGACAAGTTAAAATCGTAGAGTCAAACTTCAGCTTTTCAAATATTTAAATTATGATTTCCTGAGCAATGTTCTTCTTACCAGCTGCTGTACTTGTTCACTGTAGCCTATTGCTCACTTTGAATGCTTTAAACGGGCAGCCGCATTTCTTTCAGAAATAATGAAGTAGCATTCCTGTTACTGAATAATTGCTGGCATTTTATATTTTTAACTGTTCCTCTAGGATGAAATGTAATGTAATGAAATGAAATGAACAGAGCGTAGGCTACATTTATTTTTTTAAAAAAAAGGAAAACAAAAATATTTATGCTTCCTGGAAACCTTAGCTATAGAACATTGTGCCCCAAAGGAAAAAACACATCGTTAGCTTGTTACCCATCTTGACACTGTATGCACAACTTCCCTGAATTTTATGATGGCCTTTTAACTAGTCACTATTTCCAAGTCCCAGAATCAGGAGTAGAAATTTATTGCAGACAAAGCATAAGTCGCATGGGTCACTGAGATGCCTAAATAATTAAATTATGGAAACAGGCACAGAAGTATCCTACGGTGCAGATGCAAATGGCCTGCATTTGCAAAATAGACCTGTCATTTGCCTTGCATAAAACAAGAGACTTGGTGTTCAAAACCGGTTCCTGAAGGATTAAAAAGAAAATAAGCTGTATGTGTGCACAAATGGATAGTGGAAATTTCCAGCTTCCACTGAGGGCCGTTCAACCAAAATTTTGATTCTCGGTATAACAGCAACTTTGCCTGACCTGTTCACACAAAACACCTGCATCTCATCAGTGTCCCTAGAGTGAAAAGGTTAGAAACACCCTGAGTCCAGAAAGTCAGGTTTTTTACACAGTGGTGGAATCTAGTTCAAAGATTAGAGGATGCAATGAAACCAATCCTAGTTGTTGACTTTACTATTTGTGACCAAAGTCTCCATGCCAAAAGGTACAGGAAAGAAGAGCGGTGTGAGCAGTAAGTGCTGAACACAATGTGTTTTAATGTACAGTCCACTGTCTCTTGATCTGACATAGTGAATTGTTCCCAAAAAAGCCTGTGGCCTCTTTCAAACTGTTGTTAATCTTGCTTAGGAACACCTTGCTTGTATATGATCTTGAGAACACCCGTTCTCTTCCCTTTGACGTTTACAGTGGGCTACAGAATGTGGCCGTGACCCTGCAAAACAGGTTCTTGCATCAGAAGCTGTTCAGGTGCAAGCCTAACATACGTTATGTTGCACAAGTCATTGAAATCACTTGTAACCATTATTCCAGGTGGATTTTGTATGGGTGGTGTTTTGTTACAGTGTTGAATTTCTTTAAATCTCGCAGATTTTTGACAAAGAAGCTAAAGATCTGGAGCGAGAAGTCTGCTTTATTGATATTGCCAGCGATGAAATCCCTGAGCGCTATTACAAAGAATCGGAGGTAAGAGACAACTTGATTGTGAAATGGTGAAGAAGGGAATGTAAAAGCAGGAAAGCTTTGATAGGAATCAAAACAATTTTATTTTTGCATGAAACCTTGCTGGTCAGCAGTATTTAAAAAGCTTTCAATTAGAGGGGAAGCAGATAGCAACCCGTCTATCTAGATTGCCTGACACTTTCTTTTGCAGATGATTCCTCCAACCTTTTGAAATGCTTTCATGCCCTGATCAGAACATACCCTGTACCAGAGCTTTGATATTCAGCGGAATTCATTTGAAGCTGAAAGGGCCTTTTCTTTGAATCATGAAGCTCAGTTAAGCGTCTGCAGGTCTGAGCAGTTTTAAACATTCCTGTTGTCCTTATTTGCATCCCGCCCCAACTACTAAGTCATGCGAAGTGTCTCAGCCTCGGCAAAGAAAAGGTGCTGCAGTGAGAACAGGGCTGGTGCTCAGGGGCCACCATGCCACAGGAGCAAGAGGGACTGACGCATACTGCATACCATGGTAAATCTGCCAAAAGGCATCGATGGCAGCAGACACATTCAGTCTCTTAAAATTCCCTGGAAAATTGCTCCCATGTATATTTGATAGCACGCGGCTCTGAAGAGCGTGTTTCTTTTAGGTCAGTGCAGATCGCTGGTTTGAAATCAGCAGCCACCGTGCGAATGAAGGTGAGGTCTCAATGTTATAACCTCAGACTTGAAAAATCATGGTTCAGGAAGCAGCGGGAGAGGAATGATCGGATCTATGCTTGCATTTAATTTTGGAGATAGGATTTGCCTCTGGAGCCAAGTATATATTCATAGCTGGCAATGAGTATGGCAGCTGTTTGACTATACAAAACGAGACTACATAATCATTTTTAGGATAGAAAATGAAGACCTGCCAATGAATGTATTTCTATACCATAGGAGACATGATTTTCAGACTAAAAAAAGTCAGGGACTTGTTATCTTCCATTTATAGACCCTATTTCAAATTTTATGTATGGGTCATAAACCGAAATTGGGTCTACAGTAGAATGAAAAGTAATTTCATTAGTTTCCTTCGATAATGAAACCCATCTGTTTAGTACCAAGAATTATATAACACCTCATGAAACTGCTGATCAGTCCCATCATCTTATCTGAACTCCACGGTCTTCTGGTTCCATTTAGGAATGACTGCTGCTATTGAATGGGTCAGCATTTGACTGTGTTTTAAAGAAATAATGTAAGATTTCTCATCTCAGTGTCTGCCCTTTCGGATATTGTAAACACAAAGGTAACATCTAGCTTTTCAGCTTTCCCTCCCATTTTTAATAGCCAACTATTAAGAATAATTTCCATATGATTACTCCTATGATATAGAAAACCAGCCTCATGTTAAGTAAGAAAAGAATTTCAGAGTCGTCGTGTTGTTATTTCAAAGACAAATCTAGATCCCAAGCAAAATAGAATTTTATATGGGTTTAAACAACAAAAATAGCCCAGCATCTGTTGTTTTTTCTGTACTGATGGATGATTGGTATGTTGGCTACCAAATTCTGTTTCAGAATTCATACAAAATATTATGAACCCCTTAGCATTTAACTGTACACGTCCTGTAATTGATACTGAATTAATAATAGTTGAATTCAGTATCTTCCAAAGTTTACAAATTATGCAGTTTTAATGCTAGTATATGATGAAGATGAAGCCAAATTCCCATTTCTGATGAGGCCTCTCACATAATTTAAGGACTATAAAAAGATTTTTATTGTTTGTGAATGTAATTTCCATCTGTTTTCAATCAGAACAGCATAAAAAAGTAACTCTATGTAAATGAGAAATGGTCTGTTTTCCAAATAACAGTTTCAGAGATAACTAAAAACCATTTACTGTAAGCTTTTGAAAGGTATTTTAGTTACACTAATAACAACAATTTGGCTGCTTTTAGACCATCTAATCTGAATTGATACTAAGTTTAAAGATTTAAAGTGAAGTACAATCCTCAGGATTTAAGAATTAGATCCCACAGGGTAAGTGTTCTGACTCCCATCCAGAAAGATCAGTGAGAATGATTTTAACTTCAGGCATGTTAGTAATCTTAGTAATGGATCTTTCACATGCTTAAAATTAAGCAACTTCCAGGATCAGTATACTTCATGGCTTCTAGAAAGGAGCTTTAAATTTCTTTTATATCCTAACAAAAGTGCACCCCCCTTCAATTAAAAATATACTTCAGTTTTTAATAGCAAATTTCATTATTTGGTGGTATTACTGTATGTTAGAGAGGTAGCTTAAATAATTTAAACCTTTCACTTGTGATTTCAACTGCTTGCTCTTTGTTAGTGCTTATGAGCCTGCTTGTAGACACGTGATTTCTGATATGTTCAGACAGCATTAATTACATAGGTGCTATTAAGCTAGTATTTGTGATTTCCATTATTCTTAAAGTGCTTTGAAGTGCTCAGTTGTCCTTTATAAGCTCTTTGGGTCAATGCCATAAGTTTTTCAGAGCCCTCTGTATGAAAAGCCCCTTCTGCAATTTGACTGTGACCTTTCTTTGGAGAGTGCATCAAATAACTTATAGATTGTAACAGACCGAGCCACAGCAGCTTTCGTGGTTTTCTCATTCATATAAACAGAAGATATGGTTGCGTATGTATTGCACCAATATCGTCAATGGAGATGATAATATTGCAGTTCCCACAGGAGGGTTCAGGAGGTATCCGAGGGACCCACAGCATCAGGCTCAGTACAGACAAGTCAAGCAACCGTTCTCTGCTTCCTGGCACCTATGATCTAAAAAATTATTTTTTCTGTTGTCCTGACATGAATGTTATAAACAGATCTATATTCTTCCTTCCATTGTAACTTCCATAATAAAGATTCACGCATAAAAATACAAAATGTATAAAACATCTTCATATTTATACTATTCCATTTGAATTGCACGGCTCATTTTGATTTGTGCTGGTACTGCTGAGAGAGGAAAAGTGTTCCATGAAAATGTGATGGCTGAAGGGAAGATGATTGAATTCAACTTTGTGCACATCTGCTTTGTCTCTCCTTCTAAATGTTAACTAAAATTTAAAAGTAAAAAATACAGTTAGCTGGAAGCTTAAGGAGAGCTGTTGTTTCATCAAGGAACACTTTAAAGGAACCTCTGCCCATAATACCAAGTGATTTCTTGACCAGAATCATCCAAGTGATTTGAATTCCCTTAAGAATGGAGGGCTTATCTGTCTGTTTATGCGTGAGAGGACTTAAATCACCAAGTAAATAGTGAATCAGAAGACAGTTTTGTTAGCTGTTAGAAACACACAAGAGTGTCCTCCATGGAGATACACTGATTTCTGCAGTCAAAAGAGTTGTCCTTGTGGAAGGCTGGAGGAGGTATGACTGCAGCACTTCTGGCTGTCTCGAAACAGGTGACTTAATTTGAGCTTAATGACCATTGAGCTTAATGACTACAAACTTCATTGTGAAGTACCCACCAGAACACTTAGCAGCGCTGCCACGTATTAAAGAAAGCTTTTTTTTTGCAGGCATGGACCTAAAACCCCTTAAACTTTTAAGAAGTTTAAACGTGAGGTTCCAAATTGAGAAAGTTTGAATCTAGATCCAAGCTAAGAGGTTTGACTGTTTTTCTGTAAGGAGTCACATATGTTTCCAAATCTGAACATACCTATTACATTGAATACTGAATTTTATATTTGTGTATGAAGAATGTACAAGCCTACAGGTAAGAGCACTTGTGCATTTTGTGAAGTCATTTTCTTGCAACTTTACCATCAATGAATATGTATCACCAGCCATCGTGTATTCCCTAAATAGACATATGTATTTATCTGAATTATAGAAAAGAATAAAACTGAGCTATGCTGAAGAGCGAGGGCCTCAAGTGAATCATTCACTGAAATGAAACATTTACTATGGATGTGAGCTACTGAGCAAAATGTTCTTTGCAAACATACTCAAGTTCTCAGAATTAACAGTGTTTCATTTCCTGTTTGTAACAAAGCAGTTGACAGTTGGACAAATGGAATAAACTTTTAAAGTTACCTCCAAACTGAAAGATTTCATGCAGCTGCTGCAGTTTTCTTCTTCAATTGCTGGCTTTTTTTACTTTAACACAGCTGCACTGTAATAGGTCCAGCTTAGTACTGTCCAGGTGCTTTCAGAATAACAAAACCTCTATCCCGTTATAGAGCCAGAAAATTATGGTAGTTGAAATAATACAGCTGCCTCAGCCCCCACACTGAATGTGTGCAACACGGCAGTACAGCGGTCCAGGACAGCGCATAGCAAAACCAGATGAAAATTTCCTTTTCCTTACTAACTTCAGTTGTGAACTTACAAAAAGGCTGGCAGGATTATCATATTTTAACATCTCAGAACTGTCCCAATATTTACAATCCTTAAAGTATTTCGCTCTTCCAGAAAATACATTTTAATGGAAATTCAAAAAGAAGAAAAAAAAGTCTTTTAAAAAAATTACTCCACATAAATGTCTACAGTAGCATCTTTACATCAACAAATCTTTCCAGAGCCCTAGCTACATAAGCTTAAATCCAAAACCTAGTAACTGCAGCTGATGGGGAAATGCCAGATCACATGTATTAAACCCGTGAAGGATTGGTTCTGAAATTCAAGATCAAACAAAATGGTCTTCACCGTAAAGGAGGAAAAACGCCTGACTGCACTTCAAAAGCACAGGGGAGGAATATATTCCAATAGGAATCTGACAAAATGAATCCGTGCACCAAAAGAAAGGAAGGAAGAATCCATTTCTGGGACATCTGAGCACCTTCCAGCAGGAGAATAGGATGCGTGGCATAAGCACAAAGCACTTTCACCTCTGGAGAGCACATTCAACTTGGGGATCTTTTTCCATGCTAAAATGGCCAAACAAGCAGCAAGTAATTTTCGAGACAGCCCAGTGACAAGGCTAACAAGATATTCCATGCAGGCTCCCAGCGTACAAACGAAGGGGGTGTTGCCAGCTGCAGAATAGTATGGCATCTTCAAATCACGCCTGATACCATGGCAAAGCTAAGGGAAAGTGTGCCTCTTCAGATTCGGAAGTTTTCTGTAAGCAATGAACATATTTCATTATTTCAGTAAAAAACAACGTTTCAGAATTAAATCTGAAAAGGCATTGCAACAACCCAGCGCTATATTGTCAGCATGTTGGTGTTTGCCTCCTGATGGGGGGGTTACAGTCCCACATCTGATGCCCATGATGTCTGCAGTCCAGGAGCAAGGTTGAATAAATAAATGCTAAATGCTAAATAATGGAATTTCCCGCAATAAGTGTGTTGAGACAGGACCCACCAGCCACGGCCAAAGTAAGAAACATGGGGAGAGTGCTATGTTTGAAACCATATCCATCACACTGTGGCTTCTATTTTACTTTCTTGTAATTTTATATTTTATTCTCAAATAAGCCCAGCTTATGGGTCATGATGTTTCTGCTACATTAGCAGAAGTGCTATTTTTAAATCACTCTGCACCTGGCAATAATGTATTGCAAATACAGAGTAGGTTTTGCTCCTCTGTTGCAAAAGGATTTGCCAGATGGGCTTTCCTAATAAATTGTGCCTGATAAAAGGACGAGAAGGTTATTTAAACAAAAAGATTTTAGCTATGCCATTATATTTAAAACAGATTGAGGATTTTGCCAGTAGATAGATGAAGGGGGAAAATAGTGAATAGACTCAGTATTCTTTGGATGATGGCTTCCCTAGAGAGGAAGGCGTGGGGTGGCTAAAAGCAAATATAAGGCATGCGCACAAAATTAAGGATCTAAATAATAACATAAAAACGAGGTCAGACCAAAGATGAACTCGCCCAGTTTCTGGTCACTGACAGAAGCGTTCCAGACACATGTGCCACAATTCCTGCCCGCAGAGCACGCTGCTTCGCTCCAGCCTGCTGCCTCTGGGCTATGCTTTGCAAACTGCCATGCCTTTCGCAGGGGAGCAGGGATGGCCGTGCTCCGGCAGAGGCAGGTGCTCCACGCTTCCTCCTGGGACCCGGAGAGATGGCAGCATGGCACATGAGTCTAATTTGTTCTGACTAACCTAATCAGTGAGCTACGGCATGAAAGTCAGGAGGAGAAGCAGTGTTGTGTCCCAGCATAATTTCTGCTTGCATTTAATAGAAAATTATCATCCCTAGTTCTTGGGGTTTTGGTGGGGTTTTTTTTGAGAAGGCCCTTGTATGCCTGAATTGCAGAAAGGATTCCAGGCTGGGACGCTTAATCTGGCCATTTGAAGCCATGAGTTAGGCACATAAAATCGTTCTGGGTTGTGGCTTTCACGTCAAAGTTCTCATTGGTTTCAGTGGGCTTTGGAGCAGATATTGACGAGCAAAAAGCAAAAAATTAGCAGTCTCGGACACACCAGAGGTGCTTCTGGCATGGTGTGCTCCCTGTGGCTGTGGCCAACAGCAGAAGCCTAGGAAAAGCGTAAATATATGTAAAATATAGAGATAAATATAGAGATTCTTCCCCTAAATACTTCCTCGTGTGAACTATAGCACAAGCAATTGCTGAGCCAGAATTTGTGTGTTTAAAACAAAGACTTTTTAAAACAATGGGTTTTTAGCATCCAGGTAGAAAGCCCAGTGATGTTCGTTTTACTTATGGTAACGACTCGCCTCTGTAAAACATTGATGCTCTTTGAATTGATGGGCCAGAGATGAAACTCTCGAGTTCACTTTGCTTCACGTTGCCGCGTATCTTGCTGCCCACTACGCAGCTCATGCGCGGTCTGAGTTTTAGCTCACCTGAGCAAGCACTCAGTAACACCTGTAACATCCAGATCTTGCATACAGCAATCTGGAAATCTATTCCTCTGAATTCTTTCTGTTCCCTGCCTTCCGTTCATCGGTCAACGGTTTTATAGTATCAGTATGTGAGTGTTTTCAGAAAAGCAGGGATTTCCGTGAAAGCTATGAGACATGTTGCCCGTCATTGCCTGGCTCTGTACTGGAAACGGTCCAGCCAGTTGGTGACGAATCGTTGTGTCCTTCAAGAAAAATGGACACGATTAAGGGAAGCAAAGGTGCCGTCTCTGGGTGCCGTTAAAGGAATTTGCAGCTAGGAGTGATGCCGTGGATTCACTGTATTGCACTGGGTGGATTAATTGCGGGCCACCAGTTTCAGAACGATTTCCAGTATGAATCCCCTTGTCTGCTGGGTTAACTTCACAAAAATAAAACAAAGGAAAACACGGCTTTCACAGCATCCAGTGGGCTTGTGCCGTTTGAATGAGACGCAAGTTTTTGTGCATAACTGAGCAGTGAGGCAGGGTAGCTGTTCTTTTTTTAATTTTCATTTATAAATTCTGAATACTTGATACTGACTCAAATTCATTATGTTAAATCCCGTTGGACTAATGTGAAGTTATTCCGTTATAGAGCTGGTTATCGCTGAAGGGATATGAAATGTAACACTCAATATTATTAAAGTGCGTATCTGAAATGCTTAATCAAGACAGCGGCTCCATCACACTACACTAGCACCGTATGTGTATGTAAGAAACAGCAGACCCTTCCTTACGTGAAACTATTTTCCTTTGATTTTTCCTTTTTAGAAATAATTACTTTACACTGGAATATTTTTGCAGGAATGCTTGAAATCCTATTTTCTGTAATTATTTCTTCATTCATGGAACCATCTATTAGAATTTTACTTCTTTCTGAACATTGTATCTTAGTTCTTCCCTTTTTACTTTTTTTTTACTATTATTATGCTGATTGCTTCAGGCAATGATCAGTTATAAAACAACTCTTCCAGCCAGAAAATATCTAGATAAATCTGAGGTCAAGCTTTATTGAGTGAGAAGATTGGCAGCATCATGTGGCTGTGAGTTGTCATATACAGTGGTACGTAGCTCTGATAGATGATGACGCTGAATTGTTTTTATGGTGATTTAACATTGAAACCTTATTATACTGAGAGCTTAAAGTTTCTATTTAGAAAAGAATGTGTCAGCAATAAAAGCAATGACTTTCCCAGAGAAAGAAGACTGTCACGTCATTAGAGCTTTGTAAAGAAGCTTTAATGACAGAGCTTTGGTTTATGGATAAAATCAGATGCCAAGTCAGGAGGTACCTAAACAGTAGAAAAAAAGGGATGCAGAATGGTATATAAGCTCTCACTTATGAAAGAAAATGAAGGTCTGATCATTTTTTTGTTATTTTTTCTTGTGATTTGTCTTTCATTTAGTGCATAATTTAAGTACGTACTTAATACATATTTAACTGCTTTTGTAACAAAAGATGGATTTAAAAGATCTTCCCAGATCTCAGCTGCGGGGAAGGCAACACAGATGAGCACTGGTGGTTATTCTTGAAGACAGATTTTAGAAGCTCCACTGTGAATTTACTGAAACATTATTTTCAAATTTAGAAAATCAGTTCTTAATTGTAAGTTATTTCTATTTACAAGATGTAATTAGCAGGATTGGACATAAAGAGAAATGGAATTATACCAGTATGGAAAATAACACTTTGATAGATAAAACTGTATTTTGTACAGATAAAAGTAAATTTTAAAGATGAACTAACATCCCTTTTTTTTTTTTTTTGGTCTTGCTGTTGTAATTTCAACACCAATTTATTTTATTTTCCTGTTCATAAAAGAGAGGCAGGGTTGAAATTAGTCAGTGTTTTGACAATAACTCAGCTGTAACCAGAGCTGGCTACGTTGGAGGAGTTTCATACTTAGCTGGTCACCTGCATATACAAGTTCACTTAAAATTGAAAATGGCATTATCAGGGTCACATCAGTGTGTCAAAGCTCAAGGTGGACATGAGTTCAGGAAGACAGGCGTGGGTAGAAAGTACGAGTAAGTCACGCAGAGGGAGTGGTGGAAAAGCAAGCTCTGAAGAAGCAATGTTTTTTTTTCCAAAGGCCATAAATAACACTTGGAGTACACTGTATTGTAATGACTTGGCAATAACATATTTTCCTATAGCAGAAAATGTCCTAGATGATCTGATTGTCAAAGCATATCCAAGAATATGCTGCTGTCGATTCACTGGCTGTTGGATAAAAGACAGGATTGGATTTTAGTATATCCTAGTGCTTATTTAAGTCAATTTCATATTACTTTTTCATAATGTTTTTTAGCATGTTTTTATGTTTTATGTCTTATCAAAGCATTTACTTTAGCAAACTGGCAAACAGGACTTTCTCTCCTGCATTTCCCAGTATGCTTTCTTTGTTTTGCAGGATCCTAAATATTTCAAGTCACAGAAGACTGGGAGGGGCCAATTAAAAGAAGGCTGGAGAGAGACCCATCAGCCGATTATGTGTTCCTACAAACTCGTGACTGTGAAATTTGAAGTCTGGGGACTTCAAACCAGAGTAGAGCAATTTGTACACAAGGTCAGTGAAACAGGAGCCGTTTCTTATCCTTCACATAAACAGAACTTGAGCACTACCCTGCACAGGAATGTAACTATGGCTGTGCAGAAGCTAGGGAGCTCAGCTGAATCAGCTTTCAGACCTCTCTCAAGGTCTGAAAGATCTGGAGCATAGCCAAAGAGTTCATCTCTGGGTATAAACTGGACAAAGCCTGGAGCTGCTCAGGTCTAAGGTTGAGAAACCCTATCAATAACATTATCGTGGAATCACAGAATGGTTTGGGTTGGAGGGGACCTTAAAAGATGACCTGGTTCCAACCCCCCTGCCACAGACAGGGACCCCTCCCACCAGCCCAGGTGGCTCCAAGCCCCGTCCAGCCTGGCCTGGGACACTGCCAGGGATGGGGCACCCACAGCTGCTCTGGGCAACATGTGCCAGCGCCTCACTGCCCTCACAGGGGAGAATTTCTTGTTAATACCTAATCTAAATCTGCCCTCAATACTCTGATAAATATATGAGCTAAAGTATGAGTACACGTGAGTACTGTACATGTAGCAATGGTGTGCAGAACTTCTTACAAACAGATAGTGTGAAAGTTTTCCAGTCTGTCTACTAAAATTAATTAATGAATGGCATAACAGCCAAATCATAATATTTTTCAAAGTATTGACTTTCCACACATGTAAAAAAGGTAAGAAGGAAAAAGAAGAGTTCCAGAACGTCTAATTGCCCAAAGATTAATGGATTCTTTACACATTCCCAAATGGCTTCCCGTGCTCATCAAAGCCATGCTAATGTGATCCAGTGTTGGCAATAGATCCACTTCAGGTGGGAGGTGTGTCTGACTCTCTTCAGAGACCAGTGTGTCTGACTCTCTAGGGCATGTCTTTTTAGACACAAAACTGTCAGAATATTTTTCGCTTTAAATCATGTGGAAAGACAGCTGTTACTTTTTGAAAATGTTTTTTTGCTGCAGATGTATTTAAGCTTTTCCTTGTTTTGCAGGTGGTCAGAGATATACTATTGATTGGTCACCGGCAGGCTTTTGCCTGGGTTGATGAGTGGTATGGTAAGTATTCTCCAAATCCAGCCCATTTAAAAGGGCTGGTGCAAAGCTTATGACAGTTAACAGCAGATTTCCATTTGCTTTCATGGATCATCAGGTCCTAGTGTAAGTTGTTCTTGAAAGGAACAGAACAATGTTCAGTTTCTCTGGAACACATGGAGCCCATTTACAGCAGGTTCTTCGTAACAAGAGTGGGCTGTATTTTAGGCAGCCGGTAGACAGCATATAGGGATGCCTTTACATCCTGTACATCTCGGTGGATGTGCATCAGTCCCATCACCCTGCATTGCAGGCAGATAAAAGCTGCCCCTGCCAAGAGCAATCTATATGGAGAACTGCATGCAGGTCTGAATAAAGCTTCTTATTAAGACTGCATTGACATGCAGTCACTTCCATACTACAAACTGTGATCCAGCACAGTTTCAGCTTTTTAGGAAAGTTTTAAACTCTTAATATGGATTGCAGTAAAGAAAAGATGAAGCTCTTAATGTCCTTTCTGAAAAATAGATATAAATGTAAAGCCTACTGGGTCTGATTCAACAGCAGCTGCATGCAAAAACTGCTCTGAATCCATGAACCAGCTGTAGGAATGGGCACTTTCAACAGTACAGAGTAATCTGAATATCAAAACAGCCGATTACAGTTTGTAAAATAAGCTCACGGGGTTTGTGCTTTTTACATGTATTTTCAGTAAGATGTATCCATAATCATAGATACTTGTAGAACAGATTCTAAGACGTTCCTGTAACATATAATAGGAATTTGGGAATATATTTAGAATGTTTATTTAGACCCTTCTTAAGCTTCAGGAAACACTGTTTTGGGCGTTTCATGGGTAAGAATGACACCTTCTTTCATCAAAACTCAGAAACGTGCTGCATTGCTTAGAAATAGTCAGTTAGCCCAGCTGGTGCACACACACATCTCCAGTGACTTCATAAACCTGCATAATTTTACACTAGAATCTACAACAAAGTCATTGTGCTGATTTTTTGAAAATACAAAAAAATTTTCTGTTGACATCGCAATGTTCTAATACATGTAATACTGCATGAAAACCTTGTGCTGTAATGATCATAAAAATACTGAAATCTCCTAAAAATATCTTCTATTTTGGGATAGCCATAAACTAGTAAGCAAATTTTTTATCCAGAGAGAAAGATTTCTTAAGCAATACTGGGGGTTTTAATTTTTTTTCCTACCTGAAGTATAACAACCTGTTATTTTTCCTGTACAAAGTCAGGGAAACTGATAACTTTAAACAAAGAAGCCTGACTTCATGTGAAAATGGAGCCCATGAATTTGCCCCAAATCTATGCAAAATATTTGTTGAAGTGAGACATAAAGAAATGTTACTGAGAAGCAAAGAGTCATCTGCACTTCAGCAGAGTCATTGATAATGATAACAAGTGAGGAATCATGAAGTTAAATATACGGAATAGCTTTAGCCCAAAAACATTTAACCACAGATTTTCTCATCTTAACTTTGAATACACCTGGTCAAAAATCCTCTTTCCACAAATGAAATACTGTGATACGCAATTATCTTGTGAATTTTTACAGCCACAGTGAGTCTTTTTAGTAAATAATGTAGTGTACTTTTAGAACTTAATTGTCAGGCTAAGTACAAAACCTAAAAAATCTGAGCTTACTGAAATAGATATGAATAAAGGCTAAGTATATAGCAAGATTTATAAAAAAAGAAAGTGCAGAAAGTTAGTAGTTTAGGCGACTGTCTGTGCTGTCTGCAGCCCTTACGCCACTGCGTTGTTCTGAAGTATAACACTTGGTAAGACTTGCTGGCTAGAAACCAAGTATTTCATTATCCAAAATGAGTGAGATCCAATTTGTATACATCCATTTCAGTTTAATACATACGATCCGTAAAACTCTCGTGGTACTGCTCTTGACATGCTTATGTGTGTAGGGAGGGTTTTTCAAAAGTATAATTTTTAAAGCATCTGTGTGCCTTCAGTGTGTCTGTTATCATCTTTTAAAATAAAATTTTGACAAAGACTTGGAGATGATGTTAGTCAGCTAAACTGGATCAAATAATCAGTGTAATAAAATTGAGTATTAATATGTTATGTTACGGATATTACTGACTGATTACTGTGACTGATACTGTAAGTATGAATGTGTCTTGTCATTAAATTTACTAAACTGTATTTAGCTTTATTATAAGAAAATCTATTTTCACCATGTTATTTACTAATAAAGAGCATGTTCTCTGCTTGGCAAAGTGCATCCTTAGCATGTGATTGACATGGCTTATGAGCTTATTTTTCATTCCAGATAACAGTAAAAGCAAAAGACTAAAAGAGTATGAGTTAGTGGTGTTCCATGTTTCCTTTTGATTGGAATTTTAGAGTTCATTTTGTTTTCACTGATGAAGTGTTACATTGTACTACTAATCATGGACTCATTTAGGTTGGAAAAGACCTTTAAGATCATTGAGCCCAACCGCTAACCCAGCACTGCCAAGACCACCACTGACCCATGTCCCTAAGTGCCACATCTACACGTCTTTTAAATCCCTCCAGGGATGGTGAGTCCACCACTTCCCTGGGCAGCCTGTTCCAGGGCTTGACAACCCTTTTGGTGAAGAAATTTTTCCCAATATATCTTTCCTTACAAGCTGTCTCGTAAAATGCAGCAAGAGCCTCGTATCGAATAACAAGGAGTGGTGTGATACAAGAATTTGCAAATCCAAGTGGCACATAATAACCTGGAGAAAATGGTAGCCGCAAGAACAAAAGCACAGTGTACGTTACCAAAAGGGGTAATACATCTGCAAGTATACTGTGCTAATAAAATGCTACTTAAGTTTTATGAGTAAAAAGTTGATGGCTGTTGTCATGAAGCTCTGAAGTTACCAAACCATTGTAAAAAACAGACCAAAATTCTGACAGCTTTTATGTTCCCTTACACCTTGCTCTCAAGTAGATTTATTGAAAGCATGGGAATACTCAGAAGAGTAAGATCACAAGTCAGTTAATTGGATGCTTTATGTTTTACTGGAAGTGTGGTTTATGACAAATGTTTCTAAAATCTGTAATAATCGCTTGGAGTTACTTAGCAGGCACCTAACAGATTACGTGCTCGTTTGACGAGCTCGTTTACGAGTTTGACGAACATCAGGCATGCCTAGACAGTGACAAATGATCCTACTGGTAGAATCAGCCTGATTTGTAGAATATTTCTTATTCTTAAAATTCATTAATTTGCTTGAGGCTACAAAACTGTTAACATATTCACGATTAATTCACTTACCAGTATAATTAAGTGTTAGTTTCTGGAATCTAAGCTGATGTGTGCTCTAACAGTAAAAATGTTTGCTGGTTATGAGATGTACTATGCAAAGATAACGTAAAATCTTTTTGAAAGTGCCTGGAAAGGTAAGTAAATATTTATATTTCTGTATCTATCCTTTATTCCAAGGGATCTTCTAAAATCTTTTTAGAAGATCTTGGCCTTTGCCAAGTCCTGCACTTCAGTACTTTTTGCCTACCTTATGTCACACGGATACTCCTAAACGATTTCCACTCCTTCCTGTTCTCTGACTCCCTTTGACTTAACCTTCTTACACCTTCCTTGGCTGATACAACTACCTTTATGAGTTCGTTTTCATAAAGCTAGTTGCTCCGTGCTTTTTTTTAAATCCTTTTTTGGCTTCTGCTGAAAGACTATGCGTTCCTAGAATCTTCTCCTTAAAAAAAAAAAAAATGAAGTTTGCACTGAATCAATGGAAAATGCCAACAATTTTGAACTTTTTACAGATATGACTATGGATGATGTTCGAGAATACGAGAAAAATATGCATGAAAAAACCAACATTAAAGTTTGCAACCAACATTCATCTACTGTGGATGAAATAGAGAGCCATGCCAAAGCAAGAGTATGTCAATTTTTAACACATATTGCCATCCTCAGCTAATAGACCTGCACAGATCAGAGAAGAGCGACCAACTGATCTTGCTGACCAGTCAGTGGAATTTTTTGGAGGTTTTGCTTCCGTAGGAACAGTATCTTTCTCCGTGAAGTGCAATCCTGCCTTTCACTTGCACTGTAAACTGCCACTGATGTAAGAAAGGGTGGGGAGGAGCTCACGTACAACTCCCCGTCTTCCAGGAAAACACAATTCTCAAATTTCAGCTGGATGCATAAAGAGGAAGTTAAAGAGGAGTTTTACTTTCTATTATTTCAGTAGTTAAAAAATGCAGGAGTTCAAAGTGCTTCAGTCAAAAAGCCAGGAACATGGGGAGTGGAAAATTTCAATGGGACTGGTAAAATTGTTTGCTTCACCAGGAAAAAAAAAAAAAGGCTCATTAATGGGTCTCTCTTTTCAAACTAATTCTAATGTTGTCATTGATTAGCTACCAACAAGGTGAGAAGTACTTTCGGAAGTATGTGACAGCAGCTTGTGGAGAAGGGCAGGCTTCTATGTAGGTTCTTTGATTCACATTCTGGAAATTTCATAAAGTATTTAAGTTCCTAATTTGGGCACCTCAAGTAGAGGATTTTTCTAATATATTTCTATTAGAAATAATTATTTTCTAATAAATCTATTAGAAATAATTTCTGAAATCAGAAATTACTACTCTCTGCAAATAGAAAAGAAGCAGTGATATTTGCTCTTGAAATGGTTTTATTCCTTTATTTCTACTAAGTGTACTGTAGAACTGGGTGATGGTTTTACTCATGTCATGAGTGTGGGGCTTGAAGTCTTTCCTTCGTTCTTACTCTGCAAAAATCGTCACCAGCCGGAGAAAGATCTTGGCTTAAGTAATAACCAGGGCAGGTAATTCTTGTGTTTGTGATGCTGCAGCTCCACTGACATCAAGGTTACTCCTTAGCTGTGCAGTAAATTGCAAATCAGTTCTGAATGTGGCTCTATCCTTAAGGATTTTGCTTGGGATGAAGCCTGCTGTCCTTAGTTCCCATGTGGAAAAATTGCCACTGAGGTCAGAGCAGAATTTGTTATTAATAAAAAAAAAAAAAAAAAAAAAAAAGAGTCTAGATGACTAATGCAGATTTAAAACATCTACACTAGAGACATAGAGAGACTTTATTTGCACCACCACAAGCAACGAAGCTAAAAATGTTAAGCACATACTATTTTCAATTTATTTTTCTTTTCATCCTCAGAATCCCTCCTTCCTATCTACCTCCTAGGCTTCTCACCCCAGTTGCTCTTTCTGGTCACTTTGCTCATCTTCCATATCAGTACAGATATATTTTTAGTTCACTCAACATTTTGTTACTCATCCTGTGCTTTTAGAAGCTTTCCAGCTCCTTTCAAATGCTCACAAACGGAATCACCTCAGTTTTCTACGTCTGTCTTGCAATTTTGCTTTTGTTTCACTGTACTTCATAGTGCCTGTATCTTTAGTTACCTTATGAGGCTCGCTACAAAGGCTTTTCAGTGGTTCTATCAAAGTGCTAAATCCCTGTAGCAGAGTACAGTACGGAATGTCTAAAGTGCAAAAATCCAACAAGAAGATGACCTAGGAGAAAACACAGGTCTCATGAAAATGCACGTAACCGTAGCCATGCTACCCGGGAATAGTACAAAATCCCAATGTTCACGTACCAGCTGACGAGTTGCCATAGCAAAAACAGAGTTACTTATTTTTTCTACTATTGTTTTCCCACTATATTGAGATAAAAGTGACTGCAAAATCGTTCTGATATTTGACAGGAACTGGCCCACATCTAAAGAGAAAAAAAACACACCTTAATATCCACCTTAAGGATTTGATACCACAACCTGCTTTATCAAACACTTAAGTGCATGGTAATGTGCACAAGACAAGACAGCAGGAAAGGCATCTGCTGCCCCAAGGCGGTGACACTGAAGAGTGAACACAGCTCAGAGAAGTTTTCTGTCGTATTTCTATTGTAGACACAAGTCATACTTAACACCACTACAAAAAAGATGAACAATGAGTAATTTAACCAAATACTCCAAGATTGTTTCAACCATCTCAGTGTATCCAGTAGCCTCCCTGCACAACTAAGAAATGCAGCTTAAGTAACAAGTGAGGCTAGTAAGTTTTAGCTATAGCCTTACTCCATTTTTAAATGTAAGACAGGAACACAATAAGCTTATTTATACACAAATTACATAAATATGAAGTAATTTTACATAAAATTATACCTCCATTAAGTACTTGGCCTAATCAACTACTCAATACTGAGCTGCTGCATAAAAAACAAACAAAACACCAAATAAAAAAACCAAACCACAGTAGCAAAACACCCTTAGAAGTGCCCAGCCTCTTAAGTTCTTTCTTGCTATCGCAAACATCTAAGAAAATATGCATCACCACACAGGAGTTTATGAAAATAAGGGACATTTAAATAAACCAAAATGTTCAAATGAAAGTCTGTAACTGGTTTTTGTTTGGCTGTTGGTTTTTTATCAGTATTTGTCCCCCAAAACTGACTGAAACGTTTTCTGAAGATTCTCCCAACATATAATTATCAGTACAGTTAAAATTCTAAGTTGCTCAGTATGCCTACAAATTCCTTCCTAGAGGGATTAGAAATACTGTGACAGCTATGAGTATGCCTCAGGCAACCACCAGTGAACCCTTATTATACTGTAATTTGCGAATCACATTTTAAAGTCCTGTATTACATCACACTTAATTCTGTATTCGATCCTAGCACTTACAGTTTTTAAGTATTTCTACTGCGAGATCCTTGGCTGAATTATCGCTTCCCTTAAGTTGCAGGTAGCACCACGAAAGGAGGCTACCTTGAACTGACCAGAATAGGGAAGACAAGACTGTGCCACTCTCTTGCTGTGCAACATCCAGCATCATCATTTCACACTGAAAAATAAAGAATGTAACAAAAGGATATCCTCTGCTGCTGCAGAATGACACGAAATATGTACTCAGTAAACTGTGATGGACATTATCATCCCACTCACCCCAGAAAAAAGATTAAATGCAACTGACAAGCAGCATGTAACACCATAAAGCAACTGATGTATTTTGTTTTGCTAAATCGCAATTTTAAGTAGGAATAGCTACATATGAGTCACTCAGTGTTCTCAGCATATTTTTTCTCCATATGTAAATGGCCCTCCTCCATTTACACCTCCCTTAGTGGCATGACCAATTCTAACCTCTCAATATGGGATTACTTCTGTTTCCTAGCGTTGATAGGGTACCATAAATTCTCTTCAACGCTATGGCAAAATACCTCATCTTATACATTACTTACTCCACTATTATGAAATATTAATGCTTAAAGGAAAATACTTCAATTGGTTGCAAAACCTAATCCTACAGACTTGAATAGCCACGAACAGTTTTATCCAGAAGGACAGGAAAGCTAGTTCTTTAGCATGTATCTCAGGCATGCAGCTTGTGTTTGAATGCATACAAAAATCCTGGCAAAGCAGGAAGAGTGCAAAGACAATTACCTCTCTTGCTGCCACTAGCAGAAGGGTATCCATGACTGACAGCACTTCACTTATGTCAAAATTTGCAGAAACACCTTTCTCTGGTAATAATAGGAGTCCACCTGGATCTTGATCGCTACAAAACAAAGATCTTCTCATGAACCAACAAGTAGCACAGTTCCAAAGCACAAATTTAGTTATTCCTGTGACAAATCTGTAGAGATCCTACTGTATAATTACTAGGAAAATCAAAAGTTTGTGTTTTGATGACTCTAGACCAATTAAATCAATACCAGCCATCACCATGGACAAACAATCACTTAAAAAACCTGCAAGACAGCCTAGAAGAAACCTAAGAGCAATATACTGTGATTTCAGCACCAACCTTGGACAATGTTTTATACAGCTATTCAGATTATAAACATATTAAGTAGCAGTATTCTCCTTTCTAAAGCAAAGTAGTTGATTATTTTGGAGAATTATTTGCCAGGGGAATAACATTTCTAAAAAGGAATATGAACTTATTAACAGATGTGGGATATCAGACAATTATTGTCAATTACAGGACTCCTTACCTGAAATGGGTACACAAGGATCTGAAGGCAAGATGTACTGATTGCTTATGTTCTTGCTCTGTGATGTTTTTCTAGAAAAGGAAAAAGATTTATTTTTATGATATGTTCTGTTTCCTTCCTCTGTGAGAAAGAATTCTAATTTCTGCGTTCTACTATTCATTTTTGGTAAGAAAGGCAGGGTTAGCTCCTCTTTCTTTGGATAAGCTGGAGACAGAGAGAGAGAAAGGGGAGGGTAAAAAGAGGCAAAGAAAAAAAAAAAGAAGGTTTTTACTTTAATAGGACAAAGTATGCATTATTTGACAACAAGAACTCAGATTTGTCCTCTTTTCGGCACAAAGAAAGCAGGTACTAAACAATCAATTTCTCATTTAAGGGTTTACCATCATGGTGAAGAGCTGGTGTCGCCTGGTCTGTCTATCTGGGAAAAAGATTGCTGCTCCACTGAGTAAGGTGTTCTTAACTTCCTCTTTTAGCATTTTCATTGGCATGAAGTTACTGTCCCCCATATCCACTACTGCTCATACAAAAAGGAAACAAAATTACAGGTTCAAATTAATACTCCATCCAACATATTAGAGGCATAATTGAATTAAACATGTCATTTTACACAACTTCAAGCCCTTGCAATCCCATTACACACTGAGAAAACGAGGGGAAACTTTTTGACTTCTAGCAAGAAAGATTTTTCTAAGGATGTATTTATTCACTGAGTAAATTAATTCTAGGAACATTAAGACTTGACAACTATCAAAGCTCATAAGCTTTTCAAGATGTGACAGATTCTATATAAACTGGTTTATCTCTAGCTCATTTTTCAGGAGCCTGTTAGGTAATTAACAAAAAAATTACACTTGAATAAAGAGGTGTCATCCTACTTCCAATGAATCTAATGTGTAATTCCCATCCTCCACTGGCTCCAGAATCTTCCCCGTGCTTCTGTAAACCTTACAGACTCCTTTCAAGATCATTTATATTTATATGAAATAAATGAACCCCAGTAACACTATAGTTAAAGGATCACATTCTCTGCTGGTTCGAGCAGGTGCCACGTTCGAAAGAAGTTTTCTATTGCAGCTGTTTCCAGACCATATGTTGTCAGAGAATCTATAAAACCATTTCATAGGGTCAAGGGAAGTTTCACTGTGATAGACTAGTTAGCACACACTGACCTGAAGAAGCAGCAAAGGAACACTTGGCCTCTAGGAATAAATATCTTTTCCCAAATTGTAACTATTTTAACACACTTGTAAGCCGGAACAGACAAAACAGTTAATGTAAATTACCTTCACACAAATGTCTATAAAGCTCTTCTGCAGCTTCTGTGTGACCAGATGTTTTGCTCTGAGAATTTTCTTGAGGTTTAGCAGTTTTACTGTCTCCAGCAAGTACAGAGAAGCAGCTCTGGAGAAGCTGCAGTAGCAGTGTTTGAGCAAAGATACATTCTTCCCTTGGGCTGTAAGAAAGCATAAAACAAACAGAAGCAAAAACTAGAACAGAAGCTCTTTTGCACCAAATAGATAATGTTATGAAAGTCACTATCTCAGATGGATAAAAAACACTGAGTAGAGCGCCAAAAAAACCCCTATAGCTACCGGCTAAATTAATCTGCATCTCAAGCTTCTACATAACATCAGAGTTAAAAACCCATATGGCAGCAACAGGAAAATGTTATTTATGTAAATGATGTCGTTTAGGAAGAAGAAACTGCTGCAACTGAACTAAGCATACTTTATTTATATATACACACACAGATTAGTGCTTCACCACACAGTTAAGAAGTGACTTACTTTTGGTGAAGTTTATTGTAAAAATTCCAGAACAGCTGCAAATCAAGGCCTGTGAAATCTAAAAATGACTTGTATTTTAATCCACTCTCCTTCTGTTGAACCTTAAAAAGGCAAAGAAAATGCAAGATTGGAAAATTAACTCTATACAGAACACATTTATAAAAAGTAAATCCCAGAGCACTGGGCTTAAAGGAGCCTGGTTTCCTACAAATTTGCAGCTAACATTAATTCCAGTTTAAGGTCTTTCATGGATATTCCAGTGTCTAAATGTGACTGCTCATGCTGAAACCTTCCCCTTCACGGAGCTACTAAAAAGGACTCACTGTCCTCTTTCTAGAAGTCTAGTCCCCCATCCCTGTCCTCCGCCTCCACCCACAACCTCTGCCTCTTCATCTAATTTGACTGAAAGTAATAACCCAAATGAGACTGCCCATAGTTCAGAATCGAAGTCGAAAAGGCACAGATGCATGCACTGTAGGAACAAAATGTGATTTTGACATGTATCCTGAGAAGCCAGGTACATTATGCTGACATACATCAGCGCATACTAGCAACTTCTCTGAATCGTACATGTCTCACCCTAGATACTTGCAGAATTATTTCAGATAAAAAGAGGACATGTTATAGTCTGTGCAACCTTCCTAGCTCTTTCTCTATGCGTTTTCCAGATGCTTGCTTCAGAAATAGCTACACTATCTAACAGACAGTAGAGCATCCTCCTGTTGCATCTATTTCACCCAGCATTGTAACACGATGCTGAAAAATGGTTCTTACCTCTCTTCTGGACCAAATATTCCTAGTCAACTTCAGTAAACATACACAGAATGTTATTTTTCAGAAATCTTTTTTTTTTTTTTCCTCCATAGCACGGTTTTAATGGTTGCTAGTACCTAGTCCCAAGACTTCTCTTTATCCATTCACAACTACCGTTAGCATAGCATTATTACTTATAGCATGGTAAATACATGCTTAAAGAGAGCAAAGAAGTAAGAATACCAGGTCCTGTGCCAGCTGCTGGACAAAATGAAGCGTCTTCAGGAGAAGAGTTGTGCCACAGACTGTATCGTCATCAGTTCTCCTGCACTGCAAGCAGTTCATGCTCCTGTTGGGCTCGTCTCGCATAGGCCGAAGGTACCCAAGAACATTCAGGCCTTGAACCCCGAGCCGTTCTGCTGTGTCTTGTCTTGTGCACAAGAACTTTATCATCAAGTACTAGAAGGGTAGAAACACAGCACAAGATTGGGTTTTAAAAGCTAGTACAAATTTGGCTTTTAAAAGACACGAATGCACATATGCGAGGAGACTGCAGGTAGGGCTGGGAGGTCAACCTTATTCCCTGGCAATCACCTCCAGAAGTTTAAAGTACTGGGTCTGAGATTCAGGCTAAGCTTGAACTCTCCTCCCTTGCAAAAAAGTCACAGTGATGGTTCTGTGACCTCTACAAACATCTGCAAAGTTAGTTAAGTCATCATCAGTTCCGTTCGTTCTGCATGCCCTGTTCCTTGGCTCTATAGTTACAGCATTTTTGCAGGTAAAAAAAAATTATTAGCTGCATTTAAAAAAGCAAGCAGAGGATCAATATGTAATATTTAAAACACACTTTTATGCAATCTGTCCACAGTGAGGTACAGAACGCAAAGCCGAAGGGAACAGCAAGTTCTGCCATCCAAATGTACCCAGTAACTCTGCACACTCATAAGTCTCAGGGACTAAGGGTTACACAGACACCAGCAGAATGTCTTAGCAAGCAGTGACGGTTTTAGAAAAATACCCCGTTGACTTGTAACTGTACCACCACTTCTGCTAATTTCCACAGCACAAAAAAGGATTGGGGAACTGCACAACAGCTGATTCCAGAAACCAGAGAAATGCAGGATGCAAAAAGCAAAGTTTTCTACTTAAGCACTACCTGTCAAACCCCATATTCTGCCACTCTTGGAACAGGAAAGTCCCATATTCCTCCAGGAAATCAACCTAACTGATGGTGCTGCTTAGTAACTGTCCCTTAAAACAAGGGCTGAAGAACTGGCAGTAGTTAATTTGTCTAGATCTTAGAATAAAGTAACAATTGTGTCTTCATTTTTAGAAATATTTCCTCATGATAAAACCAGCAGTCTGTGCGTTATCACGTAATTTTGCATTAAATTTGATCCTGAAGCACCATTTAACTAGCGCTCTATATGTGTACATACAGAGAGAAAGAATAAAACCTAAGGGACAGAAGAAGGTGAATCACTCATTTAACTAGAAGCCCCTTGATTTTTACCTCTACCCAGAAGAGTTCTCCTTGCACAAAAGGCACACACATACACTTTTGCTCATTTCAGTTGGCATTACAACAAAGCACAGAGATCAGCCTCTGCTCACTGTGACTGCACCAATGGATTTTCATGGTTTCTTACTTGGGAAATTCTGCATTGCTGCATTTTGACATCAACTTCATCCCATTCTTCCTCCACTTCAAACCAGCCAATAGGATCATCATCTCCCAAATCTTCACGCGAACAACTGCTTCTATGTATGAAAGTACGTAACAAACTTTGTGAAGAAAAAGTTTAAAGAAACTGCAAAGCTGTTGATATTCTACCAAAATATTTTTAGCATGTTACAGCTATAAGGTTAGGATGAGAGAGAACAGAAACTTTCACATACTCAAACTATCATATGCAAAGTAAGAAAATCCTTTCAGTCATGGTCCCTAACTTCCCTTCACCCCTAAGAAACAGTTCTGAGAAAGTAATAAAAGCTAATTAACATATGATCTTCCTATAAAATTTTCTGTTTATCAGCAATCTGCACCTCAAGCAGAAAGTTTGTTTTGTTAAATCCCTTATTAAACAGGTTTTTAAATCAAGAGGTTGAAAACTAGCTATAGATGTGTTTCCTCAAACACATCAAATTAAGGCTCATTAAAATCAAACAAGTAACAATTAAATGATGCATAATTTTTAAGTCATTTGGAACAACTCTCAATAGTTGAAGTGGCATTGCAAAAAGATCTAATCTAACATTTATTTTCCATGTATTCGTTACAAAAAGTCCACCTATACCTGTTTTTTAAAAATTTTTTGAATTCCCGCAGCTTCCATTTGTCATAGCTTTCAAATCTTTTGAAGTGTTCCTCTGCGTGGAACTTTTCCGAAGCGCTATTATAAGCAAACACCAGCCCACACTGGGCCCCAATGGCACCTCTTCGGACCTAAGAGAAGCAATTCAGAGCAATATTTTTAAAAAATTGACAATAAAAGAATGTATTGCTTTCACAGAAAAAAAGTTATGGAAAGCAACTAAATACTGACCGTACTCTGGAATTGCACAGAAAAATGAAACTCTTTTAGAGAAGCGTTATGAAAACTTCTGTAACCCACTGAACCAGGATCACATACGTGGTTAATATTTGTTTACATTTATCACCCTGCTAGCATCCCAACATTAACTAGAGTTCCACATATTAATTCTCATCCTAATTTTGTATGCTTTTTTTAACACATAAACAAAACTAAAATTATGTATCCTGGTATCACTACACTGCAAAACAGTTTAGCTGTTTTGTCTTCTCCAGCTCGTTAGAATTTACTTGCCAGAAATCCATCCATGTTTAAGTCTCTTTCACATTGAAATACACACCCTTGTTCCAGGAATCAGAAATCTCACTGAAGTTTTGTCCTGGCCATGAGAGTTAATCACAAGATCTTGCTTTTAAACCAGATAAAAATCACACCAAATGTTCAAATTACACTGGTGTCTCTAAAAATGAATTTGAAAGACCTACGTTTAATCTAACTCACATGCTACCTTGAAACCTGCTATATACAGTTGAAAAATTATTTATAAGGTCTTACCTGTAAATCCATACTCTTTAGAGAGTAACCATACACCTAAGAGTCACTGGCTTGAGTATATCGCAAGATACAAATAAAAGCAATATAAAATAAGTGTCTTTACCACATGCCTATGGCACCTTGAAACAATTTATGACCACCCTTTCCTTAAGTTCCCTGTGACTTATACTTAAGTAAAACCCTAAAATAACACTATTTCATGATGAATTTAAAATTCTAGTTCATACAAAAAAATATTCTAATTCAACTCTACCACTAGGGAAAAAAGCAAGCCTTCTACTTCAAAAGGATACAGGAACCACATACCTTTATTCTTATCTGTGTCACTTGAAATGAAGATTCAGTTCCAGTAGAAAGAATGATACTTGCCCTGGTTTTCCCAGTTTCAGTAAGAAAACCTAAAGCAGCAGTGGGAATAGAATGAGGTTGAAAGGAGTGCTAATGCAAGCTGTTTGAAAGAATACTAAGATTGTGGACTAAAGGGGGGAAAACAGAAACACAGTGCTTTTCTAGTGAAATGCTCCTTAATAACTGCTTCCAAATAAAAGAGTAAGAGACAAGTAAGAAGACTGTATTATGCCAGTACATGCTCCCACAAGAGCATACACAGATCTCTCCAGCCAGTGTCTCTCTTAGAACTGCAAGACCTGCAGCAGTTTTAAGAGTGTTTTCCCATTAAAGGTTATTAGTAACTCCAAATGTTACTTGGGCTTGTGGCACTATTCGCTGATACAACTCACTGTTCCACAAAACAACATAAGACAATCCACAAAAACTAAAAAAAAACACCAAAAAAACACAAGCAAACAGAGGGGTAAAATAAGCACTTAGAATGTGCCTGATTTTCTGTCACAATAGCTTTCATTTACCAGTAGCACTGGCACAAGACAATACACAATTTTTAAAAAAAAGATTAGGCAGCATTTCACTTAAAAAGGAGGTCAAGAAAAACAAAACTCTTTGTTTAGATTGTATCTAGTACATAAAAGCATTGCATTAACAAAGACAGGCTTTAAAGGAGAATTAATAGTTACGTACAGTCAGCGAAAATTTCAATGATTTCTACCATATCTCTCCATCAATATTTGGGAAACAAGCAGTGAATTATTCATGAGTTCAAGCCACAAAATGTGCTCTAGTATAATTTTCTTTGTGACAGCTCATTGCTGACTTCCACATAGAATATCAATAATTTTCCCAAAGATACAATCTTTTTGTTTTGTTTTAACAATAAACTGGCTCCTGAGAAATCCACCTTGTTGTAAAACAGAATTTACACATTGTTTTGGTTTTTTGGGTTTGGTTTCGTTTATATTTTGGGGGTGGTTGGGGGTGGTATTGTGTGTTGTTTTGCCCCTTTTTTTTAATATATTATTTTTTATTACAGATCTTCCATATCACAAAACTATTGAGTAGCACCAAATATATATAACTATATGTGGAACAGCACCACAGACTTGTTAACAGCCTTTGTGTAGTTGAAAATTCTGTATTTTAAGTCCAGGTTCTTACCATCCCCAGTCCATGGCTCTACAAGGAGGTTTTCAGGCCCTGATTTATCTTCTTTTCCCTTTACATCACATGCTTGCAGAGTTAGTCGTAAAGGTTTTCCTAAGTAAGAAAATGCACAGGTTTATCAAACTGATAAAAAACACTGGAAAAAATGCTTTCTAAAGCTCTTCATAGAGAAAACGAATGGAAAAAATTACAATACTGAGATTTTTACCATTGTCAGACACACACAAAAAAAAGTGTGAAGAAGCTGGAGCATACAAGACACATTGATCTAAAACAGCTCAAGTTTTAGATATGGGCAGAAGACAATTAAAATCATGACAACTAATGTTCCTTCAACTGTTTGCAGACTTTGGAATTCACAATACGTGAAATACCACTCTTGTCTTACAAAAAGGCAGCAGCTACTCCGGGAAAAACTAAACAATTTTCAAACCTATTGAAAATAAATACTGATATTATAATTATAAAATAATTAACATATTCTTTGGCACAAGCCAAGAAGTCCTGACAAAACATACTAGAAGGCAAAGGGAAAAAAATCTTCACGAGAGAGTAATTATAATCTCAGAAGCTGACACCTGAGAAAACACAGATTTATCAAACAAGTACAGTCAATACAGCAAAAGCTGACCACCTTTTGCCAGATCACGCACAGCTCTCCACTTACGACATATTCAGATTAGTTTATAAAAGTGAAAATAACTGTAAGTAGACGCTAATGACATTATGTTTAGAACACTTCTTCAATTTGGGCACGTCTGCAAGAGACATCTCTGACTGAGGCTAAACACACTTGATGCCATTTGCCTTTTACACAATGCAAACACTATCACCACCTTGATATAGCCACTATCTACAAAGTTCAGGTTTTCTCCCTCAAGATGATGCCACCTGGTTCAATTCTTAGATCACAGAAAGCTGATCTCATCACCAGCTTTTAGGGCAGTTCAGCTTCTTGGTTAACAGCTGTTAATTTAGAAGTCTTGCACAGTTTTAACCCCCAGAAGAGTAACAAGTCAAACAACTCAAAGCTGCATATTGTTTTAAGTACATACAGTAAAGGCTCCAACAATTATTCATTTACCATATTTATAGAGGAGGTTCTGTCTGACTGTTGCCATGGAAGCGATAAGCGATGAAGCCTTGTACGGAGTGTCCAGATGATCGGTGATTGTACAAAGGGAACTCATCACTTTAGCAACACTCCCCCTGGCTAAGGCAAAGGCCAAGAGTGTAAGTTCGACCTCTGGAGTAGTGCAACAACTGGGGAGGGAAAAAAAAACCAACAGCATGAAAAGAAAATTCAAGACATTTTGTTTTTAAACAAAAATAATGCTCACATGGAAAAAAAAAAATCTAAGGTGCCTGTTTCTTAATGTCTTTGAATTTTTCAAGATACTAATAAAAGAGCAGGTGAGTAAAAATGAGATAAATTCACTATAAAAATCCTTCTAAACCATTTTCCACTCCATCAAAATACATCAACACAAACTCACCTTGTTATTCTTATAAGGAAGCTATCTACTTCTTCCAAAACATTTGGAGATAAGAAGCTTGAAAAATCTGTAGACCCTGGCGTTAGGGATAGAGGTGGCATGTGTTGCAGTGCTTTCCTAGCAGAAAGGAGGGAATGTAACATCAGAAAACCAGAGAGAATCGGAGAAAACAGCCTTTTAAAATGAATTAGACATTTGAATCATCATGTTTTTTGCAAACAGGTCTCTATAAATAGTTTCTGAGGGCAGAAAATCAATTTACGCAGAGAATCTCTTCCAAAGGTAAAAACAGTATTGAGTTCTAGGCAGGGCAAGTTCAACGACTGCCAGGTAATCTTGAACCTAGCCTCATATCTCAGATTTAATGAGACAAATAAATCATGGGGTTTTGAATTAAATCCGTGACAGCATTAGAAATAGCTTAGCGCCCAAGTACTGCTTTACTTTAAATAGCTTTAGAATTGAGCAAGAGCTTGTTAATAAAGGGAAAATTGCTTTTAAATTCTTTCAGAACAATTACAGGAACTAAGAGAAACTGGTTAGCTCAGATGAGAATTTTTGTTTGATTTCCGAAGGTAACGTAAGAACCCCTGAAAACAGAAATTCTTAAGCAGTTTCAAAGTCATTCTATCCAACTCTAAAGTTTGGGGGTTTGCTTTATAATTCCGAACACTGATTGTACTTCCTGAAAGCATATTTTCAGTCAAAATTTCTCCATTATAACTTATTTAGGCTTTATTAGCTCAGCATTCACATTGTGTTTCTAAAAAAGATCTAAAGCGTAGCAAATCTGAAGCCCTTCAGTTTTAGTAAAGCTTGCAGACATAAGCATGTATAAAGTTATCTAAACTTTAAAGAGGATTCATAGATGACACAAATTAAAAGATAGGCTTAATGGACTTTAGCCTACAGTACTCATTAACCTGACGACAGCCGTGCTCTTAAGCATGGTGGCGTCACGCTAACTAAGCTCTATAAAAGTTGATGTGGGTGTGTAATGGTTTTATTAGGATTCCAACCCTTCAAGTCATTGAGCAGAAGCATTTGGCAGTCAAACAAGGAAACGTTAACACAGAAAACGGTCAACCACCACAAGCAAACTTCTGCACAGAGACACTGCATATACCTGACTATATCCCTGCATAACGCATGGCACGTCATTACACAAGGAAACATTTGCTGAAAATTAAGCTCAATTTAGCTCCAGCGGTAAGTGGAATGCGTCCAATATTTATAATAAAAAAAAATAACGGCAAAATTTAATTAATTTTAGGCTTCTCAGAATTATTACAAGTCAAAGGATAGGTAAAAAACCTTCTCTTTCAGTGTTTGTTCAGTCATGACTTAACAACTAGATTAGACACAACAGCCAGGAGAATTAGACTTGTTCTAGTATGTGCAAATGGATAAAAGAGAAATATCACAATTTAAATAGCACAATAGCTGAAATGATGTTCAAACACCATAAAGAAGGGAGTGGAAACCAGTTACACAAGGTAGATTAGTTTACTAAAGCTGGAAGTATTTTTAAAAAGAATTTTTAAAAAAAAAAAGTCACAGACCATGTAAGTTCGGTACTTACTGAGTATTTTGTAAAATAGTGTGAACGAATGCTGGATTTGTTTCCATGGAAGCTGTTACCAGAGAGGTCAGCAGAGACCAGTACCAGATAGCCGAAGCATCGCACACAGAGACGCCCACCTTCTTAACTCTTTGATAACCAACAGCCCTGAGTCCATGGATTCTAGTGTCACATCCATCACTAAGGCAACGCTTGATGTTTATCTGTACATCTGTCAAAACACAAAACAAATATTTTTTTTTTCCCCATTTCTTCTGCTGGATTAGATCTAGAAGAATCCAGATACTCAAAGCAATAATTGCTGCAAAACCTCCTAGAAAAATAGCAGCAGATATGTAACAGTACTCCCACACGCAGACAACTATGCATATGTGTTTCTTCACCGTGCATATGATTTGGAAGATTTAGCCTTTGAATGGCCTATGCGATCCATTACATACTGTATGGCTAGAAATTAGAGGAAAAGCAGTAAAAGACCCTCAAAGTGGAAAACAGATTATAGATTATCCAGTACCCTTCTACCTACATACATAGGAAGTGTCTTTAGAATGGCAGCGGAGAAGATAGGGAAAAAAAAGGAAGCCTAAAAGTAGAGTTTTGAGTTACGTAAAATTTTTTCACATAGGTTCTTGACCATTTTGCATACATAACATTGTCCTAATTACTTCTGAGGAACAATATCCTTGCTGCCCACTTCTGTGGCAGTGAAAGTTCATCTTAGTGAAAAGTACCTATTTGAAAGGAAGGGACAAAATTCCTGAAGCTGCAGAAGCCATCTTAGGAAGAAGCAGCTTTCCTCTGTTTGATTCCAATATAGCACCCACAGATCTACCAGCCTTAAAAATAACACTACTTAAAAACCCTTAGCATAAAACCTGCTTTACAAAAAGCATCTGACCAGCTTCAGAGCTTTGCCACTGAAGAAAAAAAAAAGAAAATCTTGCTCAGAAGCAGATTTTTTTGCCAGATACCATCATCCAACATACGCTTTCACTGTGCAAGCAAAGATATTTTAAAATTGCCCAGTGTCTTCAAACTGAGAGGCTAAAACTGCATCTTTAGTCATTCTGGCTCTTCAACCCTTAGCCCAAGTGACAGATGCCATGAGAAAGACCTAGAAGACTATCTTATAGGCTAGAAATTCAACTACAGTTAAAACAATTTCTCCAACCCAAGGACGAGGTCAAAAGTCTCTGTTCTAATGACTGACATTTCAACACATCGATCTATGACCTACCCAACCCTTTCACCTTCAAAAAAGGACCAGAACAATATACCAACGGTATCTTTATTGACTCACACATCTGACTAATGTTAGCGTTTTCCAACAGTGTTACGTAGCCAGTGATATTGCTTGGAATGTGAACATCTCGGACCTCCTGAAGACTGCTGGCATTCCTCCCCACTGCCACTGTAACTTGCTGTGGCATGTAACTCTGGTCATTAGCTGCCACTGCAATGGACAGATGTCTCAAAACAACATCTGGCTTCATCTTTAAACTGCAAAGCAAAGAGGACAAAACAGTTCTTGTAAAGAGAACATAAGTCAAGTACTTCATTTTAGCTAAGCTTCACTCAGTTTCCACTTCTATAAACACAAATAAATCCGTTGGCAACTACCTAGTGCTTCACAGGCATTACCAGCCCCATATCATGGTGGACAAGTCAGAAAACTTGTAATTGACTTAAAAGACAGTCACCTCTGATAGTGAGACTGTAGAATTTTGTTGTTCAGCTTTTCAACTGAGAATTCATTCCCCAGGAATAAACATGTAGTGTCAATAATGACCAAAATGAGAAATTTTTTTTTAATTATTTCTTTTTTAAAGTATACATTCTTAGATCTACTACTGAAAAAACACATTTCATGGAGTTTCACGTAACTTTCTAGACAGTGGCAAAGCACTTCAAGTACTAACCACTGCATCTGTAACACAGTTTGGAAAGCTTAGCTACAAAACAAAGGTATGTGCCAGCATGGGAGATGTATGCATTTTGCAGGTGAGTACATTTACTTGGTGGTCAGGCCTTTAAAATTTATGCAGAAATCAATGACTTTTGCTTTCAACTATATTCATCTGTCGGTCATTAATTCCACAATTTTTTTTTCAGTTACACCTGTACTGGGTTTGCGTGGCAAGGTTTTGGTAGCCAGGGGGCTACAGGGGTGGCTTCTGAAAGAAGCTGCCAGAAGCTTCCCCCATGCCCGACGGAGCCAATGCCAGCCGGCTCCCAGACAGACACGCCGCTGGCCAAGGCCAAGCCCATCAGCAACGGTGGCAGCACCTCAGCGATAATGGATTTAAGAAGGGGGGGAAAAAACCTGTGCAAGGACAACTGCAGCCAGAGAGGAGTGAGAGGTGAGAGCACAGCCTTGCATCCCCCCAGGCCAGGGCAGGGGGGCCCGCAGCAGACATTCCCGGCAGTCCGTGGGGAAGACCCTGGCCAGGCAGGCTGTGCCCCCAAGCCTGTGGAACCCACAGGGGAGCAGCTCCCCCCACGCAGCCCGGGGAGGGTCCCACACCAGGGCAGGGGGTGCCCCATGGAGGCTGTGACCCACAGGCAGCCCGCGCTGGAGCCGCTCCTGGCATGGCCCATGGCCCCATGGGGAGAGGAGCCTGGGCTGGGGCAGCGCTGGGGACTCCACGGGGACCCACGCTGGGGCAGGCTGGGCCTGGGGGGCTGCACCCATGGGAGGGACCCACGCTGGAGCAGGGGAAGAGTGTGAGGAGGAAGGAGCAGCAGAGACCGTGTGCGATGAACTGACTGTAAGCCCAATTCCCTGTCCCTCTGCGCCGCTGGTGGGGAGCAGGTAGAGACATCAGGAGTGAAGTTGAGCCCAGAAAGAAGGGAGGGGTGGGGAGAAGGTGTTTTAAAAATTTGGGCTTATTTCTCAGATTTCTACTCTGATTTGCCTGGTAATAAATTAAACTATTTTCCCCAAGTCAAGTCTGTTTTGCCTGTGATGGTAATTGCTGAGTGATCTCCCTGTCCTTATCCTGACCCACGAGCCTTTTGTTATATTTTCTCTCCCCTGCCTGGTTGAGGAGGGGACCGATAGAGCGGCTGTGGTGGGCACTCAGCCTCTAGCCAGGGTCAAACCACCACAATACCCCACTGGCTGTAGACTTAAGGACTAACAACCCCAAAACTCAGCTGTATAGTGCCGCATCACTCACCGTATCCAATGGGAGCGAGCACTCCCATCCGACTGCCAGAAAGATGTAGTTTCTCCATTTGTCATCTTGTCAATATCAGCAGAATTGGATGAGGTTTCTATGTGAGTATAGCACTTTGTGACAGACTTCAGTTTGTCCGACTCCTGATCACCATTCAAGTCACTGGGGTATTCTGCAAAGAAATCACTCATAAACATTCTTCCTTTGCTTGTTTTGAGTATTGTTATACCTTTATAATAACCAGCTCATACAAAATAACTTGTTGGCACAGAACGCAGCTCCTGGAGAACTGTTTCTGACAGAAACTAGAAGACAGCAAAGTTGCACCTCATCTGAAATGAAATAATCTCAACCAACCACTTGCAGTATGAAAGTACCTACTTTGCCTGGAGTTCAATAGCCTTTATCTCCTCCTTTCATTACTGGCCTCATCAGTGCTTTATTATTATTACACCAAAATACAAAGAGACGAGAGGAAAAAGTAATACAATGGAGAAAACCTCAATTCAGCTGTTCCAGGGAAGGGACAAAGCATATTGTCTCCCCAAGTAACTTGATCTATTTCAACAGAAGTGCAGATATCTGAAAATATCAAGTCAAGCTGTGAGAAAAAGGAGCCATCCCTCTAGGGAAACCACCAGGCCAGTCCCATCTGAAATACAGTAAAAGAATCACTAACTCTACCCCTAACCAACAAACTCTTGTTTAATACTGAACAGTCAACTTCAGAAAACATTCATCTTCACATGGGAACTGAAGTTCTAGCAACTAGTAGAGATATTTGACTGAATAAAGACTATAGCAAGTTAGTAATCATCATTCTGAAACAGGTCAGGAGAAAGGTGAAAAACATCCCAGTGTGTTACTCTGATTGCTAGGTAGTTAGGAAAACAATTTATGTGCCTCAAAAAACCAACACAAAACCCACAGAAGCATGCAGATCAACTTCATAAAAAGCCACGCCTGTTAAAGATTAAACAGTAAAGAAAGGTTTTTCTTTTATCTGTAATGGCTTCTTCAAGCTGTGGTTATACTACCATCCCGAAAAGAGAGAAAGATATTACATACCTTTCTCTTTTAGGAGAAGTCGATCTAAAGAATCCTTCAATACAGAAGACCGCATAGTACAGATATTGTTGAAGTACTCCAACACTGGGTAAGGGATGGCAGTACTAGAAATCCGATTCCGGTGCAAAAATCTCAGTATCATTGAAGCATGAAGACCAAGACGCTCTTTCGATTCAGAAAATATATCAATAAAACCTAGAAAGAGACATTATTTCTATCTTTGTTGCAACACCTGACTTGACCAAGTCATCATTTGTCCCCTCTGCATCGTATGACTAGGTAAATCCCAGTTAAGCATGGGAGCCTACATGGGAACTACATTCCACCATATAAAGTAGCTCAACTTTGCAACCTTTACAGCAGGACTGTGAAAGGTGCAGGCAAGTATTTCTGCCAGTTACCAAAAATGCCTGAAGGGGTTCAAAACAATTTACAAAAAAAAAAAAATCTTAGTTCTTGTGCTTATTTTGCTGTCCCAAAAGTTCAAAGTGAAACAGGTGCTGCTCGATTAATGAGCTGATGTACTCACATCACTTACCCTGAGCTACACTATGCATTTGGCATTATGGATTATTCCCAAAGAGGTGCCTAATGCTTTCCACGAACTTCATAAGAAATTTCAGCTCCTTGACAGTGGTACTCTGCATCACAGTGCATTTCGATGAATAGAACAGTACTCCATAAGTACTCTCCTCTGACTTATCTCTAGCCAATTCTAGCACTTCTTATCTAATCCTCTGAGGCAAATCCCCTTTAGCCACTTATCATCAAAAGCTTGGAAGGAAAGTCAGTAACTGATACTTATCCCAGAAATCAAATTCTGGAAACTGACACTTTCCAAACAGTATGCTGTAAAACATGAATTATGTTTTAGCAGGATTTCATATGCTAAATAACAATATAATAAAAAAGAATATGACTCTTCACCTGAAACAGACTCAATGAAGGATTTATTCCTCCAGTTACCAAGTACAAGACCGCATTAGCTAAGCACTCAGCAAAATTTTGCAAGGAACTGTTTTTCATCTGTAAGCTAAACCAAACAAGGATAAGCAGCTCCCCAGCTGCTCACACAGAGATGAAAATATTGGTTATTTATGAAAGTAAGTTAGCTGGATGTAATTATGGGAAATTTTTAATTTACCGCAACTTCACTTGTTTGATACTAGAGAAGCAAGAATGACCCGGAGTATGGTTTTCATAAGATCAGGACAAGCAACACTATTAAAGCAATTTATTGAAGCAGCACCCCTTATAAAAAAGGCAAGACTTGGGAAACCATTTGTTTTGTCACTGTTCTCATACCTGGAACTAGTGAACAAGCTTGCAGTTGCCTGATCACATGGCTCAGCTCCCCTTGAAGATTAGCTCCACTAGAATTCTTGAGAGCCTCCAGCATATTCTCCACATCTACGGTGCCATCTCCTTCAGCATCAAATTGTGCAAAGGCCTGAAAAGGAGCAAAAAAAAAAAGAAAATTTATTTCAGCATATTTGCTTCAAGCAGAAATTCAAGGTATTTCACAGAAACTATAGCAGTAGACATAACACCGTTAAATAAAAATCAGAAGAATCTGTTTTCCATAGTACTGAATTCATGACAACAGGAAACAGCCTGGCTGGAAATCTGCAGTCTTTAGCAGGTTTTAAGGCATTTGCACTGCCTTCCTATAGAAGTCAACTGTAGTTATGCTTAGGTGGAGACAGCACATCGTCTATACCAGTGAATCAGCAGTATCCATGCACTGGCGTCTGGGACTATGAAGAAGATGCTCACAAAAGAACACTAAAAAGCTTTTTCATTGAAGGGTAAAATAGTTCTAAAAGCCATACCACCATCCAATAGTCATTACTGCTGCATCTATCTCACACTGCACCCTCTCATATTCTTTCAGGTTTTAAGTATTTCCTTTATTTAAGGAAGTGTCCGTAGAACCAGAATATTTTTTAAAACATGTATTTCCTTCCATACACTGTCCTCCTACACAAAACACCAGCTTAACGCAGTTTGTCAAAATATTTGTGAAAACAATGGAGTTAGAAAAGACTTTTTTTATTCCCCCCTTATGGAAGGGAATCATTGCCAACTTTATTAACTTTGACCTTAACATAAATATTTAATATAAAAAGTTGTGTTGAGCATGTATAAACAGTCACTCACACAGCTATGCATTTCACATCTTTGTACTAACAAAAGTACAAGATATTTTAATTCAGCTAAGCCTACCCAACAGAACCAAGTTCGTAATTTTTTTTAACTAGCCACTTCATAGAACTCATGATCCAGTGACACACTACTATTAAAAAAAAAACCACCTAGCTATATTTTCAGAATCATATTTAATTTTGAATCAAACTTCTGTTTAATTGCTAGAAAAACCTGACCATACCCCAAAAAGAAATGCAGCATTTCAGGAGCACCCTTTTTTTTCTTCTTTTTTCTTTTTTTTTTTTTTTTCATAAACTGGGAATGCACTTACAAAATATATTTCTTTACAAGCAAGACTTCAGTCTCCCAGCCCTGAACTTGGTATTTCAGGTTCAGCTACACAGCCAAGTAAGCCTGGCCTCTAAGAACAGATCACCTCACAAGCATCTGACAGAGTCAAATCACGGCTGTTTGGGAGGAAGCTTATGCTCGAATCTCTTGGTTTGCTACCCGATTATCAAACTTGATGCACCATTAAAAGTACTATCCTAGAGAGAAATAATCTGAAATGATTAGATCAAAATAACCTGCCAATTAACCATGACATAATTACACCACTTAAATGAGAGCGAAGTCCTTGGAAGACAACCGAATCAAAATGCCATACTTTAGCTGACTGCAGCTCCAACGGCACTTCTGCGGCACAGAGCTGAATTTTAGCTTAGCAGTTTTATAAACTCTCGTTAAACATACAGCTGAACGCATGCTAACAATGATCACCTTTAAAAAAAAAATTATCCTTAGTAGCAAAGACTGGGCATCCAGAAAGTACCTCAGCCAGTACAGATGGCTGATGCTGAAGCAAAAAACTAAGACCTTTGTTGGAAGACACCACCACAGAGGGAATTAACTTTAACAAACTTAACTGGGTTGCCAAAACAATTCGATGTACAGTTTTGCACCACCCCATTCTTGCCATTATGATAGAATCACTGAACTGTTCAGGTTGGAAAAGACCTTTCAGATCATCGAGCCCAACCGTTAACCCAGCACTGCCGAGTCACCACTAAACCATGTCCCTAAGCACCACATCCAGATGTCTTTTAAATACCTCCCAGGATGGTGACTCAACCACTTCCCCGGGCAGCCTGTTCCAGCGCTTGACAACACTATGTGAAGCAATTTTTCCTAATTATGACTTTTTCTCCTCATATTTAAAGTCAAACTGTGCAATTACTAAAATATGAAGTAAACAAGTGAGCAAGTTTGGTGATGTTACTAGTGAAAACAAACACCACAGAAGATGACAAGACTGGATCTGCTGACAGCTACTTTAAACCAATTTTTATACTTTCATGTAGGGAAAGATTATGACATACGTGCTTTTCTTTGTATCTTAATGCAGTATTTTCTTATTTTATTTTTAAACCCTTCCTATGATCTCAGGAGACTGCGCCGACACTAGAACTCTACAATTATTTTTTGACTGTTCAGTGTAACTTAAACTCTGTATTTGACACAAAACATACACAAGTTCCACTGCTCAGACAAGCTGCCCTGTACAATGAGGGTATAAGAAAAAAAAGAAAAAAAATCAGTATGCAAACCTGTGTCCAAGTTTTTGAGTTGTGTTCACAACTGAGACATGACACAAATGCAGTAGCAGCTTTACCACAATCCAGCTGCATTGTGCTCCTAAATAAAAGCATTAAGTCCACACACTTCCCACCCAGTTCAACCCTGAACATAAAGAAACATAAAAGAGACATCCTTCTTGGGAAATGATGGCTAAGGTGATTGCTAGGAAACATGGCACATGGAAAAATCGCCCCCTCATCTCACAGACAGCTCAGGAGTTGGACAGCATGACAGAATATCTGAAGTGTGACTTAGGAAAAACTCTGTATGTCATCCTTCGCCCTCGGTAGAGCTGCAGCATTAACGTTTCAAGCAAAAGCTGGATACATTACATGACAGCTGCTGAAGCACTACTGAATAAAAAAAAGGATTCAGAGGTTCACTTTACCTAGAAAACAGATTTTGCATTTAAACAGAGGTTCATTTTGCCCATAAAGCATTCAAAGTATGTGTTCACAAGCCCCACACTGAGAATAGAAAAATGGGCAGATCAACACTTAGTCTATGCCAGACAGGATTCTATAAACATTGAAGAGTGAAACCTATTGACCTGCCACCCACAAACTAACTTCTCATCAGTGTAAAATACATCCTGGGAATCTAAAATACTACAGTCCATGGGCTAGTGCCAGTTACAAAAACAATGACATCAAGGTTTTCCACTAACTCCCAACATACCAACTTTGCAGGGTAGGCTAGATAGGATCACATATCCATATCATGATAAATCCTTTGACAAGTTTTTTCCCCACTCCCGAGAGCAGAAAAAAAATAACCAAACCCAAAACCACTACATTCTTCATGCAGAGGAGGACATGCAATACAGACAATCCTCAAAATATTTCTGCAGCCTGTGAAGTTCAGTTGTTTGTATTAACAGACAGAGCCCTAATGCACTAATTCTACTCTCACCGTCATTACAAATTAAGAAGTGTTCCTTAGTGGCTCTTGTACAGGAACTGGAAATGGAGGCAGCGTTTTAGCAAGCTACTTAAAACAGTCAGGTATCACCATACCTATCTGTAGAACAAAATTAATCTCTTCACAGTTTCCAGTAGTCTTGTTAATATCTCGGCACTGATTTCACAGAGCATATGTGTGATTTAACAGTTTACCAAGTTATTCTACTACTCAGGAGCAATACAAAGACAGAAGGAAGTCACTGGTGAGACTGAGGAACTGCATGCAGTGAGAGATTCAGATACAACCACTTTCTCAACCAGTGTGAAATTCCCAACAGGGTTTTCTACTGCATTTTAAATGCCAGCTAGCTAGAGAGCAAAGCTAAAGCTTAAGTGTTCTACATGTTAAATTCTCCATACGTCTCCCCACAGCAGAAAGGACACTGTACTCTCTGCTGTTGCTAAAACCTTACCTTAAGACCTTCTGTCTGTGGAGGGGGAACTGTGTTACACTACTTGCTTACAAGTTTTCCAAAACTCTTCTTTACATAAGTATTGGGATACCAATGAACTACTTGACAACCTCACTGCTGATTTTGAAAAGCAACAATAAAATTAAGTCTGGTAAACTTTGACTTGCCGATGCCATTAAGAAGTGTCTCAGAGGAATTACTGGTACAGAATTTCCTACCTGGGCTACCACCAGCTGCACTGGCGGTAACAACAGCAGAAATACGGTTGTTAAATAACCCTTTTATTTAAAAGTGGCTGCTGAGCATGATCACCAAAACCAAGTATAAATTACCAAGGGGAAAAAAAAAAAATAAAAACAAAAAGAAGTGGAAGTTGCCAGCCAGCTTACCGTTAGCAGCAGCCCCTTTTTGAACCCCGCTGCAGAGCCCTCTGCCCTGGCCTCGCCCCAGCCCCCAGGAGGGGGTGACCAGTGTCCCCACGGCCGCGTCAGTGGCCAGGCCGCTGGGACCCCACGCCACGGGCCCGGTGGCTGCACCCCCACAGCGACACGCCGGGGGAGACCCCGCGGCTGAGGGAGCCCTGCACCAGCGGCACCCTGGGGGGTTCCACTGCCCCCCGCCCTGCCCGGGCCAGCAGCTCCCCTGGGAGGGCGACCCTTGGCCC
>JAVJGI010000001.1:123335347-123352898 GCA_035590275.1 Ibycter americanus | reverse complement strand
GGGGGCGTCCCGGGGGCCGGGGGCCTGGCCCGGCTGTCAGCGGCCGGCGGCCTGATGCTGCGGGGGTGGGGGGGCCAGGTCAGGCAGCGCCGCTCGGGACTGGGAGTGCTCTGGTGTCTCTGAATCTATGCATATATTTCAGTAGACCGGAGTAAGAAACTTTAGGAATGCTTGGGTTTGTATCTTTAAACGGCGCTCGCATTCATGGGGTTAAGGACGGTGTCTTAGCAGATTCATGATACAGCTTCCCTTAGGTTTCTTAGGCCCCCCTGCCAAGGCCATAAGCGAGAACATAAATGTGTTGGTAAATATGCCCAGTGTAGCTCTAGGCTGAGGAGAGGGGATTGAGTGCCCTCAGCTGCCAGATGTAAATCACAGAATCACTGAGGTTGGAAAAGACCTTTGAGGTCGTCAGGTCCAACCGTTAACCCGGTGCTGCCAAGGCCACCACAGAACTGTGTCCCTAAGCACCGCATCTATGCGCTTTCCAAACGCCTCCAGGGGTGGTGACCCCACTGCCCCCCTGGGCAGCTGCTCCAACGCTTGGCCATCACTTGGCCATCGCTTTCAGCGCAGGAATGTTTCCTACTCTCCAATCTAAACCTCCCCTGGCGCAGCTTGAGGCCGATTCCTCTTGTCCTGTCGCTTGTTACCTGGGAGAAGAGACCGACCCCCCGGCCTGCAGCCCCTGCCAGGCAGTTGTGGGGAGCGGTACGGTCCCCCTGCGTCTCCTCCAGGCTAAAACCCCAGTTCCCTCAGCCGCTCCCCATTAGACTTGTGCCCCAGCCCTGCTGCCCGTCTCTGGACACGCTGCAGCCCTTCAGTGTCCCTCTGGCAGTGAGGGGCCCAACGCTGAACACAGGATTCAAGGTGCAGCCTCACCATTGCCAAGTACAGGGGGACACTCACTGCCCTTGTCCTGCTGGCCACACCATTTCAGCTACAAGCCATGATGCTGTTGGCCTTCTTGGCCACCTGGGCACACTGCTGGCCCGTGTTCAGCCAGCTGTCAGCCAGCACCCCCAGGTCCTTTCCCGCTGGGCAGCTTCCCAGCCGCTCTGCCCCCAGCCTGTAGCGCTGCGTGGGGTTGTTGTGACCCAAGTGCAGGACCCGGCACTTCTCCTTGTTCAACGGTCCAGCCTGTCCAGATCCCTCTGCAGAGCCTTCCTGCCCTCCAGCAGATCAACAGTCCTGCCCAACTTGGTGCCGTCTGCGAACTTACTGAGGGTGCACTCGATCCCCCTCATCCAGATCGTTGATAAAGGTATTACACAGAACTGGCCCCAGCACTGAGCTCTGGGGAACACCACGTGTGACCGGCCACCAGCTGGATGTCACTCCATGTACTACCACTCTTCAGGCTTGGCTGTCCGGCCAGCTTTTAACCCAGCATAGACTACACCCATCCAAGCCACGAGCAGCCGGTTTCTCCAGGAGAATGCTGTGGGAGACTGTGTCGAAGGCTTTACTAAAGTCCAGGTAGACAATCATATGTAAAGTGAGTTCAGGCGGTAGAATTTATTGCTCTTGGTCTCAGTAACTTACACTCAAATAGGAAGAAAAAAAGCGTGGTTCTGTGCCTGGTTGCATTAGCGAGTAAAAGTAACTTACACTAGTCATTAAAAGTAGTATCTTCACTTTGGGAAAGCCACGCCTTGTACCTGCACCTCATGGCATAAGCTCATCTGTTACAGGTCAAAGTTATTTCTTACGTGAAAAGAAGGAATTATGGTTGATGTAAAGTTCTTTCATGTTACTCTGGAACTTTTGGTATTAAAGTCAGAAACAGGAATGCTCAAGTGGAAGTTCTGAGTATAGAAGTTCCCATATTTTAATGTTTTTTCAGATCAGATGTGGCTACCTTGCATTTGCTTTCTGTCATGAGAATAATCTCCAAAGTGTACCACGTTAGATTTTAATTACATTTACTTTGTTCTGACTCTTCTAGGTTTCAGATCAGAAGCCACTAGGTTGTTGGTCGGTTAAACATGGACAGATTATCACGTGTCCAGTTGTGTGCAACTTTGAAACTCGTGAATATATAGCTGTTCATGATGACAAGGTGAGATCCTGTATCTGTTCTTAAAGGAAAAAAAGGATATACTGAGTCTTCTAAGTGAATGTAGATAGGGAAGAAATTCGTAGTGCTACATTTTTGGTTAAATGTAAATGTATGGAGCTCTCAACACTTGCAGGTCAGGTCATCTCTGTTCTTCAAGGGAACAGGGATGAGCAGTTCTGCAGCTGCACCATGTGTTCTTTTGTTAGTGACACCAAGATCATCTGTGCTGAGCCCCAGTTATGCAGTGGCCTTTTAAAAACTGAAGCATTCCAGTGAAGAGTGCTTCATGCACACATTCTCTAAGAATATGTTATTTCTCTTGTTGCAGCCTGGTTGATATTTACAACTGTGTGATTATTGTACTGAAATGGTTAAAATAGTTCATACTTCCGTCCTTGTTTTTCTGCTCATATTTTACAGTTAAACATTTCCTGTCTGTGCACATGTAGTGTTTGCTAAGCACACGGTGAACCTGTGGCTTTTTATTATTGCTGTTGATGAAATATCTTTCCTGACCTCTCATTGTTCTCTTTGAAATAATTCTTCTCCAGATCAGGTCATCTGTATCTTAATCTGTCTCCATCACTTTGATCTACTTTCTTTTAGAATTCTGCTGTATCTTTTTCTTTAACCTTACTCTTTCCTATCCTTTCTTTCCAATTCAAGATTTCTGAGCTTGGTTTGTATTCCTGTTGTCTCTGCTTCAGCTTCTTCCCATGCAAACTTTCTCCTGGGTCAGTTTCCACTCAGGTTACTGTGAATAAATACATTCTGTATATTTTCCTCCTGTGTTTCAGTGACATGCAATTGCTGGTATTTTGCGTGCTGAGAAGTCTATATATTACTGGTTTACTGTGCTTAAAAAATGATGTTTCTCTTAAAGGTTTTAAGAATATGGAAGAACAAAGATATTAACTTGGACAAAGTATTTAAAGCAACGGTAAGTCTCTTACCTGTGTTTGCTTTTATGTTAACATTTTGAAACTTGGTGGAGGGAAGAGATACTAATTTTCATAGCACTGGTAATATCACATTTAGCTGACTGTTGTCTTAATTTGTGCTTCATGATGTTCTGGAGTATTGCAAGGAATCCACTTGGACTGAGAGGCTCCATCATCAGAGTATTTCTCTTGAAATGATTGGTATCCCAAGTCCAAAGTTTCAGAGGACTTTCTTTAAAGCTGGTGATTCATGTTCAAATACAGATATTTTTTTTTGTCTGTTCTGCTGGTGGATGTGTTAAACAACACTTCGTGTTTTGCTATATAGCAGTTGTTTGAACTCCTTGCCCTCAATCATGTTTTTTCTGATGTGTTTCAGAAATGTGATGTTCATTGGGACACTTTTTGTTGGGTAGTGATTTGCATTATTTATAGCATTTCAGCAAATTGGGAACTACTAGATCTATGTTATTAGGAATCTTACAGGGTCATCGTTCTGTTAGTCATTTATTGAAAGAGCTTAAAAAAAAAATCATGGGTAAAACACTTGGCTTTCAAGGTTATGTGCTGAACAACATAGAATATTTTTTATATACATATATAGCTTTCAGCTGATGTATACAGAATACATTCGCTACCCAATGGAGGGCCAGTGGTACTATTCAAAGGAGGTGGTGTTCGAACTTTAGATGTCCTTTTGGAAGCCCCACAACAAGAAATTGAAAATGTTATCTCAGATGAAGTCATCAAGTAAGTGATACAATTTTATCAAGCTTGCTTCTTGCTCAGAGGAATTGATGATGGTGAAAGTTGTTCCCTTTTCTGAGGGGATAGGGAACAAATCTGAAGACCAAGGTCTTGGGGTTGGGTGTTTTTTTCCAACACATTGTTTTTAAAATCTTAGAATTAGTTATACAGGTATCCTAAAAATAAGAGGCTGTCAAAGGAATAGTGATATGACTTTAGGTATAGTCCTCGAATTTAAAGATGTTCATCTAGCTTTCTGGTTTTAGGTGGAGTGAAGCTTTTAATGAAGGTCAACAACCTGTCTTAATTTTCGCTACTGAAAAAGTGAGTTGAATACTTCTTTTTTTAAAACTTTCATAGCAGCAAATCTAAGTCCTTTTTCTAAAATCCATAACCTGTTTCATTGGATTTTAAGAGCTCTTACTGAAATCACTATCCTGATTTAATCAATATCCTGACAGAGAGTTAAATTGAAGTTGTGTTGCTTTCAGGGCTGAGTAGTCTAGCCCTTGGAACTTCAGAGAACAATTAAAATTAAATACAGTAGACACTGTGTGACTCTTCATTGTCCTAGAATACTTGCTTATTGTGAATAACTTACTAATTCAGATTTATGCTTTTTTAAAAAAGAATTATACACAAATCTGTCTTTATTCACATGCTTCTTTCTGTTAATCCATTTGTTGCATCAAATAACAGAATTTTCTTTACGTGCTTGAGTGTACAAACGTTTCTGAATTGGATTGTGTGTCCTATAGAAAACACAAATTTCTAATTTTGCGTAACATTCAGTTAAGCAGTACTAATATCTGAATTTCTGTTATCTCTTCTTCATGTAAATTAAAGGAAAAATTTATTTTCTCTTTTGTTTTAGGATGGGGATTTCTTTGTCTACGTAAAGAAACTTAAGATGAATAGTCTGCACAAATATAAGCTTGAACAACAGGAATTATCTAAGCCACTGAGTTTCACAGCATATATAAAAAATAAAATTATCACACTTCTGTGTTTGTGTAAGTCATACTTTCTAATGAGTTGCAATAATAAAGCGAGGAATTGTATGGAAGGAGATAAAATGTTGATATTTGTGAATTACCGTTTAATATTTTTAGCTTTAAGCTTTATACAACAGCTAGTGGTAGAAGTAGTAAATAAACCTTCCTACATTTAAGTGGCTGCAAAGGCTCACTGTTCCCACTGTTCCTACATATTATCATCGTACCTTGTGGGTCTTGTGGTAGCTATACTTTTGTTTTGCTGCTTTGCATCATAACGTGTCCTTTAAATATCCTATATTATTTTTTCTTTCAGCATTCGCTGGACTTTGTTCTCTTTGGTTGTCCTTTTGCCACAATAACAGATCATAAAAGAGTAATCACTTTTTTTTGACAGATTCCAGTTACTCTGTGTACAAAGTTCTGATACCTCTGCAGCAAAATTCTGAAGAGGAAGAGCAGATTTTGTCCAAGTCACTACTGCTAAACCTTTCGGTATCTGGAAATGTTCTAAAAGGAACTTCTTTCGTTGTTCTTGATAAAGACCACATCGCAGTATTAGGAAGTCTAGGTGCATCTGGTGAAGAATGCAAAGGTAACTTGAAAAATCAGATTAAGATGCCATAAGGTCTAAAATTTCCTTAGGCAAGGTGCTAAGGAGGAAATAGTGCAAATAAAATGTTAGTTGGCTCTTGAAACTAGTACATAGTTGAGCTGTGCCGTTCAGAGCACTAGCTGAAAGATAACTTTTACCAGTAAACTGCATAGTGGGTTGCAGGGCTGTACTCACTGTTGTGTGTAAGTGTTTGCTTCCATACTATTTGTGAAAGAGTTGAGTATATGCAGTGAGAGAACTTATGGATGGAGGAGAGTTAAAAGGACTTGGAAACTTGTAAAAGGACCTATGTGGGGAAGCAGCCCTAACGTCCTGTAAGAAAACAGTGTCTAAAGTGAAACAAGCACTTCAGTCCCAAGCCTCAACTTCTGAAGTGTGGGATGACTGAAATTTAAGCCACTGAACATAGCATTGTGTAACAAAATGTTCTTCCTAACTGGAAGCTACACTGGCTGCTGTCCCTCTTGCCACAAGTACTTGTTTTAAAGCTCTTCACTGGAAAACTAACTCACCTTGAAATATTTTTCTTAAGATCTAACCAGAATTACTTCATTCCTAATGCTGAATACATTACTGACTGAGCTATTTTGAAACATTTCTTTCTGTTTCCTCAAGTGTTTGTAATCGAAAGTAGCAAAGGCAAATGCAGCACCTACATTGCTTTCTGGGTTGGTAACTTTTGTATCTTATCTTCCCTAGAGTGCCTAACAATATGGAATACAAAATTTCAGACGCTGCAGACTTCAAAGGAGCTGCCCCTGGGAACCAGTGGACAAGTAAGCTCAGTCTTTAATTTGTGGTCCATAAGCTTTGTGCATTTGGCACAACAGCAGTGAAGAGGCTGGTGGGCTTCGGAGTTTTGCTTCTGTCTGGAAGAGCAGTGAATGTCAGCTTCTGAAACAAAATTAGTATTGACCAGTTTGTAAGCTATTTTTGTTAGAATATTTGGCAGGAGAATGGTGGCTTATGGCAATTTCTTTGAAAATTCAGTACCTTCTCATTTCTGATCGCATTGATTATTTGGGGAGAATGAGGTAGCTAATTAAACAGAAAACCCAGTCAGTATCTATTCTATTCAGACAATTTGCAGTTGATGGCCTAAATGATCCCTGCATGCCCCTAAATAGTATTTCAAGATGTTCAGGTATCAATTATGATAAGTAAGCTGACACCTAATAATCAATGTACTAGTGAAATAGAACAGCTGACTGGTTTTGTCTGAAAATTGTACAAGAGGGAATTTAAAATTATCAGGTGAGCTTAATGCTTTGGAGCAGCCACTGTACTTTAAGACATCCCTGGAAAATTCTCAACAGAATGCTTCTTATTTCTGTATTTAAAATCAATAGTTAATGAAGGTCTGCTAATAAGTGTTAAACCTACCAAAAATAATTTAAAATAATCTGATCGCTGACTTTTAGTTGAATTTTTAGTTAAGGAGTTAAACATCAGCTTGTGCAAGAACACGCTTCTCTGCTCATCTCCTTATTAACAGTATGTTTTAATATTTTGTAGTTGTGGTGTTATGAGGAAAAATTTTTTTTTACTCATGGGAAAGTGCTAACAGTAATTATGTACAAGTGTGAAACGTCATCCTTGGCAGCTGCTGTGGGAAAGCTCAAGGACACTCAAACCCCTGGTAAGAATTTTTATAATTACAGTGAAAAGATCTTTTAAAGGGAAAACTTTGGAAATTGTATGAAAATTATTTTAATACTGTCCTATAAAATCAATTTAATCTGAATAGCTTGAAGTAACCTAACACTTACTCTGTTCCTAGCTGTTAGATTCACTGTTACTCGGAGAACACCGAAGCGCACAGATGTCTGAATTTGTTGTGGCTTCACTCAATCTGGGTTGTCATTCAAATACCAGAATTACTGAAAATACTAGAATGCCAGCTATGAATACTGAAAACATAATGAAGTGCTGTCTCCTATAAATTATTTTCAAAGGGTTTGTGATTAGATGGGGCAATGTCAAACCTTAGTTAGTTTAAAATTGTACTGGCATAGTGTCTTTAATCTAGCATTGCACTAGTAAAATGTTGTTGCAAGTAATGCTCACAATAAATTGCATAATAACTTCTCTTCCTCCCAGAGGCTAAATGGAAAAACAGTGTGCAAAAAGGGTGATAAAATTACCTGCTGCTGAGGTAGAACTGGAAACTGTCTTGGTATAAAATGAATCTGATTATACTTCAGAAAATACAAATTCTTATACTTCTGCTAAGAAGTTGATGTAATATTCATACTTTAATAAACGGGCTTTAAGCGTTACCTTCATATGGTTTCTTTTTTGTGTTCACAGATGTCTCTTCATTTGTAAACTGGAATACCCTTGGAGATGAAGAGCTGGTGGTTTCTGTTCAGTCACAGCAGTCTGTAGCTCTGAAATCTGAGTCCAAAATGACTGTAAGTTAGCATTAGGAGCATGTGAGGTTTTTGTTTTGTCTCTTCCCCATGCTGCTACTTCTACTTTCTTAGGTATTGCAGCAGAAGGAAATTTCACTTTGTATTTGTAACTCATTGTTTCTGACACTGTTTCTGGAATTGGACTACCCAGTTACTAATTGTAATCTGCGCAGCAAGTTGACACATGAAGTTCCTAGTTATCTTGATTAACATCCTTAAATATAAACCATCTTTTTGGAGCTGAATAATAACTTTTTGTTTTTCTTTGAAATAGTTAAGATCAAAAAGGAATGCTGTTGCTAAAGTACAGCCAGATACCTTATCAGTTGGCCAGCTCTTACTAAATCTAAAAGTAAGTAAACCAAATATCCTAAAGTAGTGTTTTAGATGCTCTCAGAATATTCTAGTTGTCTCTTAAGCTATTATCTTTTTCCATGTCCTCTTGCACATATCAGGTTGACAAAGCTGCCTTGAACAGGTGAGTTGGAGGGTATTATTACTATTATTATCGCTATGCAAGAATAGTATTCGGGCACGATGAAATCAAAGTTTTTTCATACAGATGGGTTCAAGAACAGTACAATACAGGGCTTATAACAGCTGAGTTCTGAAAACTTGCACAAATGTCTTCATTTTTAATGACAATCTTTTCTTACAATAAATAAGGTCAGAGGATATTTCACTGAACTCTGCTTTTTTAAGCTTTCTTTAGATTCTTATTTATGGCTCTAATTTTGTTGAAGACATTTTTGGATCTAGAAAGTCAGAATGCTAGGAATTCCACTGCAAATGTAGCAATAAGCTCTTTAGTTCCTTTCTAAAACTTGCTGCCAGTGTTGTGATACTTTAAGTAGCATCCCTTTCCTTTGTGGACATTCCTGTAGTTTTACTGTGGCTAGACACCTTGGTAATGTTACTGAAGTAACAGGCGGATAATCTATGAGCTGTTATTGAAAGATACTGTTTACCTGAGTTCTGAGTGAGTTAATTACCCTCATTTGGCGCTCTCATCCTTGAGAGAAACTACCAAAACACAGAGTGGTGAGGGTATTTTTGTAAATTTTTTTAGCTGGAACTAAAAAATCAGTCTGTCTTTCTACTTGGTCCAATTAGTAAGAATTCTCAAATTTATGCCTTGTACTTCTAAGTTGCACAGTATTTGTCATTTTCAGGACGCTTCTACAACCATATTGGAAGATGAATTGAGACAATTGATGTCAAAAGCACAGATGCCAGATTTCCAAGCCGCCATTGGATGTGTAGTAACTGCCCTTATAAACAGATGTAAAACAAATCCAAAGTACTACCCTCGAAATTTCCTGCTACAGATAGTCCAAACCCGAGACTTGTCTTACAGGTGATGATTCTGCATTTTTTTAATTGTAGGGAATAGTCTTTAAAAATAAAAAGTAGAAATGTAGTTCTTTTTATAAGGCAGTCTTGAATTATCAGAATTTACTGTCGAAGGTGCTTATGCTTATTTTCTGAGGAAGGTGACACTTCCCAGATGGATTTTTGTGTAAACAAGATCAGTACTTCTGCATTAGTTGTCAGCATTGTTTGCGGTGGGTGTGAACTATGCAGCCTATTCTTTCCATATTCTTACAGTTTGTGTCCAGATTTAATGGCTGTTGCTTTGGAGAAAAAAGATGTGTATCTCTTACAAAACTGCTTACAACGGTTTCCAGATATTCCCGAAGAAATTACTTATGCTTGCTTGAAAGTATTTTTAAGGTAAATTGGAATTACTTCTCTCTTTTTTTTTTTTTTTTTACCAAACCAAGCCCCTTAATAAAAAGCTGTGTGTTGCCAAGAATGGCTTTAATTTTGAAGATGAGCAATTAATACTGTGCATTGAATTGTTAATTCTGAGTACAGTGTATGTTGCAGTCTTGCAAACTGACAAAGTGTTTACAAGATGTCTGTTGCACATGTTAATTCTAAAAACTATGTAAATGGTAATTAAATGAACATGCCTTTAGTAGCACTGCTGGCTTGAGCGGCATTCGCATCCTTCTACATATGTTGTTACACGTGTCTGTTTACTGTGCAACAGACTTAATTTGGAACTTACCTGGGTTAAGAAGCCCACAAAAAAAGATTGACTCTTTTAAGTTCATGACAAAAATGGCTTCCATATTCCAAAAAGGATGAAGTTTTAGGTAGATACTATAACCGAAAGAAAAGACTGTTGTAACTGTTCCTCTAGGCTTCCAGAGCAAAAAGGATTCTTTTTTTTTTTAGCAACATCAGATCTTGTAATTTCATACCTTAGAACTGTCAAATACTTTATTACTAAGTATTAGGAAAATCATAACTGGCTCACGGGTTGAAGCAGTCCCGCTACAGTTAGAATACAATAACAGTTTTGAATGGGTATAACCTTTAAATCAGCCCATGACAGTTAACTAACACTGTTGGAATAAAAAAGCAGTACATGTAGTGTTCAAGGTTAATAATTACAAAATATTAATTGTTCTTTTATCGCCTCTATTCATTCTGCAAGACTGTATTTTAGTACATATTTTTACTTCTATAATAAGCTTCAAAGAGTTCGTAGTATGTACTACTGTTGATGATTTTAAAGCTAATTGAAAGTATTAAATGGCATTTTCTTCTACAGCCTTAGTGAAGCCTATCTTCAAAGGATAGATGTGAATCTAGAATCTGTAATCTGTTACATTGATACTGAATTCAACAATAAAGACGTTAAGACTGAAATTGTAGAAAATGGTTTCAGTGCGGAACTGGAACAAGACATCTGGGATACTAAAATCACAAAGAAAACGCATCTCACAACTGATGGTGAATTCTGCCCAGTTGGACCACAGAAGGCAGCATTATTGTATCCTCTGTATGTTTTAATGAAGGAAGTCTGTGCATTATATGCGACGTGAATGTTTATATTTAGTATTACTAAAAGACATATTTTCTGTTATTGTAGAAATTTCTGAGAAGTTCTGGTAAAAGAAGTTCCTACTCAGTAGAACAATTGTTTAGAATATATATATATTCTAATAGAATGTAAATATAAACAGTCAACTTTTAGAAAGCATCTACACAAATTTAAACATTTATTTATTTTAAAAATATTTTTATTATTTATTGCAAGTGTAATAAAACTTTATTCAATAGAAAATAGCATCAATGATTTTGATGTTTGCCTGTTGAAACACATTAGCCTATTACATACTTGCAGTAAACAGACTGTTCAAGCTAACTGTATTGTGATGTTTCAGTTGCTGTATGTATTTCATGACAGAAATAAGGAGATTTAAAAGCTGAAATAGGACCTCTCTCAAAGAACTTAGAGAAATATTTTAATTAGATTTGACTTCGGTTTGTAGAATCTGGTATTTTTTCCCCGCAATTTTTTTTCCTTAATAGTACTGCACAGAAATGCTGTTCTCCTTTCACCTTACAGTGAAACATTTCTTTTGCCTCATCTGAAAAACCTTCCAGCTCAGCAAGCTGTTGTAAGTAGGTTAAAATCAAAAAGCTTTAAAACCCCTATTACTTTGAGAGGAGGGAAAGAGAAGAGAGTTTTCCAATCGTATATCAGAAACTTGCCACTCATACTGCAGTCTGAATCACAAACTAATGCATGAAAATTAAATTAAGATGCCTAGTAACATGTAATGTTAATGAATGTTTTTCCACACACATATGGAACTTTTACTAATTTTTGTAGTCCTTGCTTATTTTAGAAAGTGTAAGAAAGAAACGCTCTTTATGGCCCAGTCTGCTTGGAAAATGTTGTTTGTATTTTGTTAGCAAGTGTAGTACCTTGTTCTTGATTTGGATGCTTTTTGAGAAAGGAACAAGACATGCTAATGTAGTCAGTTCCATCAGAAACGGAAGCTGAGAAAGTATGAGAAACAAATTGTACACTGTGTAAAATGCCAGATGCAATACAAAGCAAACTCCAAGTATTCAATCTCAGATCCTCTCAGTTTAAAAAAAAAAACAAAACCAAACACCCCCCTGTCCCTCAGAACCTGAAACATAACTTCAAGAACTGCATGTACCACAGTACCTGAGAACATACGTGGTTTTCCAGTTATTCAGAAAGCCCACGCATGAGAACAAAGCTGATTTTAGCACCCATCTCCTTGAATTCTTTTTTTGGAGAAAGAAATCTTTGACTTGTGCTTAGCACAAAACGATGTTGACCTGATTCTGACAGTTAGCAATCTATTGTTGGCTACTGAAAGTGAAACTGGGACTAAAATTGTTAATGCTAGTACACTTTTTAGCGAAGTTCCTAGAAAAGTCTGTGTCTGAATTAAATTTCACTGACACAGTGACTGGAACAAGATTACCCTGAATGTAACTTTATACTGAATATTGCTGAGAATTTTCAAATGTCTAGCTATGGATGGTGTAAGAGAACCATAAAACCTATTTCTAATGCATAGTATACTGGCATCTATGTTGCTTTAAAAAACAAATAAATCAATAAAATAGTATGAGTATTACTGTGTGCAGGACAAAACTTCTCAGTCTGTTAAATGCTTGTGCTTTAAAAATGTTCTGACTCTTCTACTTTTAGCTCTTTCTCAGGTATTTATACTACCTGTATGTGAAATGTAGTGAAAAAATTAATACCACTCTTCCCGGAGTACGCTCTCCAAATATAAATCAGGTGAGAAGCTAGTTGTAAGAGTTGTACTTCCTTCGGTTTCTGTGGTGTGTAACTGAGTGAGTAGTTGTGAATATCTAAAATCAACTGAGATCTATATTCATTTACAGAGTATTGTCTATTAATGTAACCTGTATGGTCAGGTGTAGCACAGTGCTTTTTACTATCAGAAAATAAATATATTGCCTTAAAATATGAAACCATGCATTTTGCATTAGAAGTTAATGTTTCAGAGTTCAGCTTTTTTAAAGGAAAATCTGCATCGTTTGCATGTCATAAAGTGTAAATATATTTTTCTTGTTTGTCTTCAGATCATGGATTGGATGTGCCTATTACTGGATGCTCACTTCACAGTTATGGTGATGCTACCAGAAGCAAAAGAGTTGCTTTCAAACCTGCATAAGTTTGTAAGAGCCCAAGTAAGTTGCATCTTCTGGAATAATTATTTCATTTAGTATGGATTTAGAATACGGGTGTTAAGAAGGGGGGGTGGGGGGCGGCAGGGGGCAGACAACAACAAATTTTATGGTGAATCAAATAATGTCTGTTCTCTGCATGTTCCTTCCTGAACATGAAATGGCAGTTGCTTCTCTTTTCTCATTTTGATTTCAAAAGCTGTTATGTTTGTTAGGTTTAAGTATCAGAAACTGTGCAGAACCACAGATAGTTCCACAGTATAATGATGTAAAATAAATTTTAATTCTTTTCATACCGTAAGTATCTGTGTTTTCTTTTTAGGTACGGTTCTATTCTGAACTCAACAAGATTGAAGGAAGTTTGCGAGAATTACAAAGACTTAACCACCAGAAAGACTCACAGACATATTCTATTGAAGTGCTGGAACTTATTTGAATTTGATATTAATTATTAACACATTTATTTTCTATTGATTCCTTTTATGACAAGGATGTATTAGCACTCCATATTGGGGATGTGAAAAGTTGTTTTCTACAGAAGGAGCACGGTTACTCTGTAGCTACACGGGAGTTGTAAGTTTGAAACTTGTGTATTAAAAGCTCTCTTTTTGACTGGGTGAGAAGCTGGATACTTACATTTTCATGTATAATTTTGATATGTAATCATAAGAACATCTGAAAATACCACATGATTCTTGGCAAAGAATTAGTAGGCTATTTGCAGGGCTTCAACAGGTGTTTCATCAAATGAGTGGACATTTTTATTCTACTTGCTTCTTTTTTACTTAATAGTTGAAGTCTCTGATTAGATTATTCAAAGTTCTCTTATTTCCACTCAGGTTGTAAACTATAGATGAACTCGTTTGAGTTTGCTGCTTTGATTTTTCTATTTTTAAGTTGTTTTTACTTTTGTCCAAAGAGATCTTTGACATTTACAGATTTAAACGACGAAGGGAGCTTAAGTATAGGTATAGGGTTGTTACCTAACTCACACTGCTTTTCTCTCTCCTGTGTGTCATGGTATCACAACTTGTGTACCCTTCCATGCTTTTCTTTCCAGTCCAACCAGGTTCTCTTATGCCACTTTAAAAAAAAAATAGAAGGGAAGGGATTTTGTGGTAGTGTCAGCCACTAAAGTCTTGAATGACAATAATCCAAAGTTGTTTCGATGCATCTTATATATCTGTTAAAACACCTGCATCCAGAGGCTGCCTGCAGCTAGGGAGAAGAGTTATAGGGAGCAGGAACTAGGCTCCCTCTTCAAATGAAGCAACAAAGTGCAATTATTTAATAGGATGTCTTGTTATCTTTCTCAGAAGTTACCATCAGCTGAAGATGACTCTGTTCTCAAGCAGAGAGACTGCTCCTCTAGAGCATGCTTTCCTGCACAGACTTGCAGAATGGAGTTAGTGGATTTCAGCATAACTAGCTGTACTTCAGGACTTCTGCTTTAGGAATTTCTGAAGCTTTCTGATGTTGAAAGATTACATCCAAGGTAGTTTCTGCTTTTTAAATACTCATCTGTTGAAATCTTGCCTATATATATTTGAAGCTTTCAGGGAAGGGGAGAGGAGCATAAAAAGATTCAGGTAAGATTTAATGCTGTGGACTTTGGAGTGAGTTTTGACGTGTCTTTAAGCTGACTGTGCAACCTAGTAACTGCCAGCACAGCTCAGAGCAAGAATGGCATCTTGCCTGTTAGATTGGAGCAAAGAACTAACCTAGCTGAAAATAACTTCTCTTTTTGGATAGTGATTTTTCTCTGATACTGCTGACTTAAGCATATGTCACTGGGCACAGAGAAGACATCCAGTTTGATTTGGAGCAGGATGTTGGAAATCATTGTTTGAATAAAAGGCTCCTTAACCTTTTTCAGGTTAAACTTGCCTGAGAAGGAACAGCAGCATTTTCTTCCTTTCTCTGGCTAGAGCTAGAACACGAGATTATTACGGTCGAAGTGCTAGGTGCGTAACTTACTGGACTTTGGCTGTGTAGCTGCACACAGTTAAAAGCCTTATGGCTCTTTTGGAAGTTGACAAAGAGTGAACACCTGAAGTTAACCTCATCTATACTGCTTGAATTCTGGCATTTCAAAGAATATCTTAGCTTTAGATTTGTTTTGACTGTCTCTTTTTAAAATAGCGATGAACTAAAGTTTTACGAAAGAAACACTTGTTGAAGGTACTACAGGTATAAGCATCTATTGAATTGTACTTCTGCTTAGGTGTTTGCTTACAACTGACTTGCTACAAGCTACTTGGGGGTCTGAACATTCATCTAAATGAAAGCTCATCTGGGATAGGGGAAAATGGGACAGATAAGCATAATGCTGGATTTCTTGAAGTCTAGTATAAAATGGATGGTTGGGGACAAACCTTCAGAGAGTATCATTAGTCTTTCATCAATACATGTTCAGAATAGCAAATAAGATGTTCTTATTTTTACTAATAATGTGATTGAATATTAATATAATTCAACATATCACTATATTGATATCCTTTGGTTTTCATCATACTAAATAAAATGGTAATTGGTATTGTACTGAATTACACCAGCAAAAGTCACGTAAGCCCTTGCTTCCTAAGTGTGACTTTATTTAGTCTACAGCTAAGCTCTGGTCTAACATTGCTCAGCAACACCTTGGTGTCTTATAAATGTACATGTAACTGATTCTAGAGCTGAATACTTAAATTCAGTGCCTAATAAATGTTATGAAAGTTTGGAGGGAAGGACTGGACAAAAGCAGCTCAATAATTTAAGCAAGAGCATATGCTCACTTGTTATGAATGCCATCCAGCTGTAGGTTCTTAACTTCTTTCCCCTACCCTTGGAGCAAGGAACCCATCCAGACAACAGCTTGGAACAACCAGGCTATTCATCTTCTCCAAAGTGCCTTTTGAAAGGAGCCTTTCTCTCCATCTGTCTCGAATATGGAGGCAGTGTAGGGCCTCCTACCAAAAATTCCTCTTCCTGCTGTATTCAATTCACTTATAAATATGCTCATTTAACTATATCAGCAGATTCAGAATAGGAACTTCAAGTTCGTAATGGATGTATGTTTTGTTCTTGCGAGTGGACAAGGGTAGGTAAGTAGGTCAAGGGGTTGTGGTTGATTTCTCTGTTCTGAGCTAAGCTGTGTGTTGGACTAATTTATAGTCCTGACTCTGAAAGTTAACGTACCTCTCTGTGCATCCATTTCTCCACCTGTAAAATTAAAATTCTTTGTGTCCTATTCAGCAAGCACTTTCATATTAACAACTCTTACTTATAAGAGATGAGATTAAGAGACATGGTATTCTGGTTCACAGTATTCACAAGCAAGTGATTCTTAGCATCTTTGGTCTACTACAGGTACACAAAATCCACAGTATTTTAGAGGTGCTACACTCTCATAATGCCACAGGCTTTGTGAGTATTAGTGCAGTAGATGAGCTAGAAACTGTTGCTTGATTCTCAAATCACAAAAAGAGATAGTGAAATAATCTGTGTCCAACATCTATCTGTGCATTCCTGTATTTAAAGTTACCACAATCCTTTGCAACCTTCTAAGAGGTTGCAAAAATCAGCCTGCCATAAGCAATCTAAAGGTAACTTTGAAAGGTTCCTACTTGAGTATAAAGGTGTTAACGGGCTTAGGGAATGGTGGCTACTGCTGTTGCTATGTGTGTATCGTGCTGTGTCTAGAACAGGGCTCTGAGCCTGTGCAGCTGCAACACTGAATATAAAAGAGATGCAGATGAAAAGCTGGATATAGGAGTGCAAATTGGGCTAAACCCTGCTGCATGGTGCCATTGTGACATTGTTGCGTGCTTGACACTGCAGCAGGTTTGTGAGTTTAATGAGGTGTCTGCCTGAGCAACAAGTTAATGAACAAAAGGCACTTCAAAAATGACTGTGGAAGAATGCAAATTAAATTATACACTGGACATAGAGCTGGCATACTTATGGCATGACCAGTATTGGGTTTTACATCACACAGAAGCATAAGCAAGGGACTGAGAGAAAATGAAAGTGTGAACACATTTGTTTGTTAAAGGTAAGACTTCAGACTCTCTGGGATCCCCAAGCTGTGTAGATTTACCCATGAAAAGAAGGCTGGTTGTAAGAAATGCAAGACGTTTGCATGCCTCAGGCTGGCTTTCAATTTGTTCTGCTTTTGCTTAGGAAATGGATACCCTGAATTCAAGTGGTGGCATTAGAAACGCAGCAGTGCAATTGGTTTATGTAGATTTTTAGCCCTTTGGGGGCTTTGGCAAATGGGAAAACAAGAGGGAATACGAAATAGATGAAGCCCATCTCATTTTTGTAGTGCTCCAGTGAACTGCAGACGCAGCAGTTCAGAGCAAGTAGATGGACAAAAATGCAAATGGTGGGGCCCTGTGTGATCTCCTCAGTCTTACTTTGTTTTGTGCCCCTCCGGCTAGGTAAGGGCGAGCTGTAAGAAGGTTTTAATTTCTACGTAATGGGTGAAGACTGGAAGCAAGGCAAGAGCTGAAGATGGCAGCGGGCAAGGGGGCCTGCTCGGCGCCGGGGGCGGGCGGCCGCCGCCTCAGCGCGGTGAAGGAGGGAAGGCTGAGGGGAGAGCGCTGCCTCAGCTTTTGGCGGGAAGAGCCGGCAGCGGAGGGGAGGGCACAGCCCGTCGCCTACCTGCGCTCACGGCTGTCCCCCGCGGGGGTGCGCGGCCGGCTGGAGCCGCGGGACTCGGCGCCGAGGGGTGG
>JAVJGI010000001.1:123281526-123334565 GCA_035590275.1 Ibycter americanus | reverse complement strand
GCCCCGGCGGGCCCCATCGGGGGGCTGAGGTCCCGGCAGCGGGGCAGCAGCCGCGGCAGGTGGGCGACCTCGGCCCAGGCGGAGACGGCGGGGCCCAAGCAGAAGGGAGCCGGGGCTGCCCAGGCCTCTTCCCCCGCCACCGCCTCCCCCAGGGGGGGCAGCAAGAGGAAGGGAGGCAGCGGCAGCAGCAGCACCCCTGGTGGGGGAGGCAGCAGCGGTAAGGGTAGGGGCAGGGCTGGGGCTGGAGGAGCAGGGGGAGGAGGCGGAGGAGGCAGCTGCAACAGCCAAGGCAGGGCTGCCTCGTCCAGGAGGAGCATCAGCAAAGTGGTGTACGATGATCATGAGAGTGAAGAGGAGGAGGAGAGCATGGTGTCCGAGGAGGAAGAGGAGGGAGACCCCGAGGATAACCAGGACTCCGAGGAGGAAGAGGAGGAGGAGATAATGGAGGAGGAGGACGACGACGACTCTGACTACCCCGAAGAGATGGAGGATGAAGACGATGCCAGTTATTGCACTGAGAGCAGCTTCAGGAGCCACAGCACCTACAGCAGCACCCCAGGTAGAGAGTCAGTGGGATGAACTAAAACAAGTCGAGGGCACCCCACATGCTCCCTCTAGGTTTGCAAATACAGTCCGCACGCATTCTTTCTCCCGTGCGTGTATGTAAGGGATGCCTGCAAGCACTCACAGGGAGAGAGGGGTATGCAAATTAACGGCTGGCAACCCCACGGATGCGGGGAACATTAGGAGATGCTTACAAACACATGCACTGAGAAGAGGGAGGGAGGGAGGGCAGTACATGCTGAAACAAGGGGATGCTTTGCAAAATATGCATGGAGATTCTGGTGACTGCAGAAATGCATGATAGACCAGAACGTGTTGCAAACAATGTCAAAAGTGTATGGAGCATCCACTTAATATTTAAAAACAAGGGAAACGAGATGCATGCCTTGCAAAGAGGTTCTTTCAAATACATACAGGAAAGGATGGCTTGTGCTTGCAAATGTAACTTGATGTTAAAAGGAAAGGAAGCACATGCAACTTGAAGTGGCCTGGAAAAAAAAAACCAACAACAAAACCAGAAACACTGAAAATTTTCAGGCTCTTGAAATCAGAGGTATAACTGGATCCAGCACTTACTAGCTTTAAGACAAAACTAGCTTTCTAAGGAGGGAAATGAGGTGCATTGTTCAAAATGGAGATTGCATTGTTATAGTTTGGGGAAAAGTGCACAGGGCCTCATTGCAAGGGTGTAAACCTAGTTTTAGTTAAACACAAAGATTAAAAGGTGGAGGTTGAGTCAGAAGTCTTGGTTTTAAATACTGCATTTATCTTAAGATACAGCAACCTTTAAAACTCATGTTGGGGTTAAAACTCGTTAAACATCATTGTGATTTTTTTTTTTTAACCTCTAGTGGCAAATTGGGGCTCAAATTCTTAAGGCCTGCACGTCTATTTGTCCTTAATTAGTTCATTAACCATGTGGGTTTCAAGCTTCAAAAATGCTTTTATCTAAATTTAAGCATTTTGGATTTATTTGAATTCATTCTAGCATGGAGTTCAAGCTTAGAATTTTTTTTTTTTTTTTTTTTTTAAAGCCTCTGAACCGGGAGAGTAGTTAAACTTAGAGATAACCTAGGAGTGTTTCTGAATTGGGCTGCAGGATAACAGATACTGCTGTTGTACAAGTATTTGGCCAATTTGAAGGGGGGGGGAGGAACAGGTTGTTGGTGTAAATGCGCTGCATCTTAATTGAAAGGAATGTAGTTTGGAGTAGTTAGCTGACGATTTTTTTAAAAGGGGGAAGTACTGGCTACTAAACGTGTGATTTGTTTTTATTTCAGTGAGTTAATGGTATCAGCTCCTTACGTGGCTTCATAATAGTCCATTTAAAAACTCTGTATGTCTAATATACATAATTTTAAAAAAATCTGTAGCTATATACTTAGGAAGCTAAATGAATCAAATTAAGTACATACATTCCAAAAATAATTTAATTTAGAGATAATTTTTTTAAGGTGTTAGCTTACCTGTTGCGAGGATATCCTGCAATCAAATTGAAATTTGTTAATATTTATTACTTAAAAGACTGAGGTCTGGCTTCACAGAAGAAAAAAAACCTCGAAGTACTCTCTTGACTTTTAACTCTTCCTTTTCTGCTTAGTCGTGGTAACTTCTATTACTTTTTTGGGGGGTGCTTTTGTCAGGGAAGGAGTATTTTTATGATTTTAATTGGTTAGGTCATGAACATATTTTTTATGTGAGCATCCAGATTTAAAATGAGTTCTACAGAGTATGGGTGTATTCAGTTTTTGAAATGTGCTTAAGTGTTTTGGCAAATAAGATACCTCTGTGTGCATTGTTGTGCAAGCATAGACAGGCTTTATGTGGTGTTTAGGTGTATCAGAAACCATTTTGATAATTTATATGTATATTTCTTGCTTGGTCAGGGTAGCTTCAGTTGAAGTTTTTAAGATAAGTTTAAGTATAAGCATTTTCATCCTTAGGTGTTTTTCTTTTTTAATAAACTGATAGTTAAAAACATCAGAGTTCTTATTTTGGCAATTTACTGACAGTTCTCATTAGTTCAGTATTTGCCTAAAGGTCTCTCTCCCAGACATGCTGTTGCCCTTTTGCCAAGAAAGTACAAACTTTTCATTTGATCAGTCTGTCTTCTCTCTGCTGAACAAATACCTACGTTGCAAGCACTGCAACACAGTGGTGGCACTAATTGAAATCTTAGTTTTATCGTAATCCAGGAAGAGATACTTGACATTAAAACAGCATTAATAGGCAGGGAAAAGATTCACATAACTTCAGTATCTCTTCATCTGGCGGTGGCCAGTGCAGAGAAGAGTGTTAACAGGGCAAGCATACAGTGGCAAGTCTTCAGAGTTCCTTCATGGACTCCAGTGCTCTTTGACTCAGGTGGATGGTGAGCCAGAATTGGTCTTTAGCTATGTTTAGATACAGAGCTTTTTCTTTCATTTATTTGTTCTCAAACCAGACAGATTGTAATACGCAGTGACAAAGCTCCTGTGGTTAACTGGAAGGCTTGAGGGAGTGTCTCTGTTGTTTTAAACTGGCCCCTGACAGAATTGTGCGGTGCTCACTAGGTTTTTTTTCTACTGGAAGAGGTGATGAACGATGTTCTTTGCTTATCTTCCCTCAATCACGTGCAAGCTGAATTACTGCCACTCTCAGGATGTAGTCTTAGAGGCTGAAGAGCATGTTTTTTGAGAGCAGGATATTGAAAAATTGCAATCCCAATCAAACTCTCCTGCCAACCAAGATTTTACACGTAAATCACATCCCACTTAAATCGGTGACAGACTTTTAATGTTTTTTTCAAACTTACATTGAAAATGAATTAAAAGATCACAGTCCCATATCTCTAGTAGGAGTACTTTTTTTTACTGATTCAGGTATTCAAAGAAGAAAAATTGTAGGAATGCTAAAACACCTTTGATATAATGCTTAATAATAGTACAGTAAAAGCTTATTGTGTGACTGCAGATGATATTTATCATTGCCTCTTCTTCTGCCGGACAGGCTTGGTAGAGGGATTTTGTGTGTGTGTCCCTTCTCTCTTATCCCGTTGTATCCCCAGAAGGTAGATGTACTTTTAGGATAGGTATCCTGTATATCTTGTATTACTAAAAATTTTTTGCCGTTACCTGTCCACTGTCACAGTGGCATTATAGATATCAGGTGCTTCCCATATGTTGCAGAATTTTAAAAGAAAGACTTAATCAAGATGCCTAGAAGTCCTTCATTTTTTCTTTCTTGATTTTTCTGTGTCAAAAACGAGGAGAACTAGCTTTAGGAAGAGCTGTACATCCAGATTTTGACTGCAACAGTTAGCAGTCTGTCTAACAAGCAAATGCACAACAGTGGAGTTATGAGCCAAAAGAGTTGTCTTAAAATAAATAAAATTTTTAGATGGATTTTGCTAGTCTGAGCAATTACAGTGATTGACCATCACTTCTGTTAACCAGTTACTTCACCAGTGTGCTTTTATCTTCAGACTGAAAGGATTTAACTGGAAATTACTGTAGTAATTTTATATCTTAACGCATTTTCATGCTCTCGAAGAATTGTTTAAGTGTAGACATTGAGGTAAGACAGTAAGATACGCAGCCTCTTGTCTGTCCGATGAGAAGATTTACCAGCCTCCCAAACATCTTACCTAGGGTACCCTGTTTGCTAAATTAAAACTGGCATGCTCTTGTTTTACCATTTAGTAATCTGAACTTTGATTTGTACTCTAGAGGAACCATCATCATGCCAGTCATGAGAAATGTAGAAGACCAGACCTAGCGAAGAAATTGTGTAGAATGCCAAACGAGTAAATCTGTGGCTGATTCTGTGGTATTGACATGCAAATTTGCAGTTTATCTGAAGAGAGCATTTGTCACTTCAGTCATCTTTCTAAGAAGCTCTGTGCAGCAAATACCATACCGTAATCAAAGTATGTATGTTGTAAAAGGTAGAATAATTTTATGTACTGCAGATGAGTTTATTGTGCAAACTTTTTTGTAGGTCTGCAGTAAAATTCCATAGCTGACCGTTGTATTGCATAGAACTGCTGTAAGGTGAATAAATGTGGATTTTAGTAGATTGGGGCCAGCTCTCAGGGCTTGCTAGCTTCCGAAATTAGTTACAGCTTATCCGGAGTGTTTCCCAACAAAGGAGTTGTCAAAGTGTTATGAAAATCGTTATTAGTGCTACTTTTTTTTTTTTTTTTTTTTTTTCTTGCCTGGGTTCTAGGCACGAAAGGGTTGTGCTGCTGAGTACTTCTCAGAATGACAGTGTGGGATCTTATCTGGTACTTGTCTTGCATTAGTTATCCAAACGTTAAAATGATGCCTTAGAATGTAGGAGATTTGTATTCTTGGCTCCTGCTGAGAGTGTACTGATGGCCATAAAGTTGAAAAGTTAAAATTCTTAATGTAAAATCAGTAGGTAACCCTAGGCAGATTTGGAAGTGTACTACTGATACATGTACAAACTGAAAAAAATAAACATCCAACAGTTCTAAAGTTTTGAAACAGTTCTTAAAGAACAAAGACCTAGTTTTGTACAGTGCAAGGCAGTAGTCAAGAGCGAGCACACGTTGAGAATTTCTGCTATATGATTGCTCTCAGAAAGGTGCTCTCAGGATCTAGTCTAGTAAGTGGTTATTTTTTCGTTTGTATTTCAACTTCCAGAGCTTTTGTGGTGTTTGGAACGTCTCATTTTCAAAGTGGGTTTAGATTTTAAGTTTAATCTGGTTTGTGGGTTTTGGTTTTTTCCTTTTTCCAGGCAAAATAAGTAAATTTGGGGTAGGTACGATTATTGCAGAGCAATATTCAAATTGGAGCTGCATCTAGAAGTAGTTACAAATGCATCTTATTCTTTCAGGGGATTTTGCTGGAAGAGATTGCTTGACTTGTGAATATTAGAAATGTGTTGATTGTCGTGTTGGCATTTTTGAAGCGGGGGGAGAAATGTTTTGTGTAAGTCAAAGCCTTTAATTTTGGCCCATCCCAAGAAAAAGATTTGGATTTTTCTATTTTGGTACTGCTTTTCATAATATATTCTTATTTTATGTTAAACTGATTCATTTTACTGCTTTTTCTTCTTTGGTGTAAGCTGAGCAAATGTTCTCCCAAGAGGTTGACTTCTAATTAAGGAACCAGTTTGGATATTGCTGTGACAAACATGTAGCTGTATCCAGTTTATGCATTCTGCTTTGGAGAAAAAAAAAAAGAAAAAAAGAAAAAACGCAAAACCCCCCATTCTCTTATGCATTTTCATCAACTGTTTTCCATTTTCTCAGTGATATCTTACAAGAACTTGTGTGTTGCTGTACTTCTCATTTGAAACTTGCCTGGTGCAAAGCGGTAATGTGGGACAGCAAATGTCTGATTCTTGTGTGTTTCTTAAAACCAAACAAAAATAGGACAGTCTTAGTGAGTTTAGGAGGGTAGTCAAAAGACAAAACTTCCAGGAGGAAGGACAACAGGAGAGAACATCTTCTCTAAGGAGTACTCATGCTTCCAGGACATCATAAAACTGCCAGTTGGTCTTTATGTTGAGAAGTTTCTGTAGTGACTCATGATCTGGAAAGCAAAACCAACCCAGTTCTATTTTGCTAAAGATTTACTTTTATGTAAGAGTAGTTTGACCTGACTTGTAGAACTTGAAGCCAAAAATTAACCTCTTTTTGGGGGAAAATTGAAAGTGTCTTCACTTGCTGGGGTCAGTTTTGTGGAGTGTACTTGTGGGTGTTGTATTTCTTACCCCCCTTTCCTGTTAGAGAAGTATCTGAAACTCCTTGGTCTGTCTTGTCTTTCCCCCTGTACTTCCTCAAGTTTATCCTCTCCACTGCAACTGTGAACAGGAACTCTAAGCTGGAGTCTTAGTGCCCAGGTGGTGAGAAATTATGAGGAAGGGGAGGTTTTCAGAGAAGAGAAATCAGAGCAGTTGACCTTCCTAATCAAGAAATGCTGGAACCAGTGGTTTATTTTTTAGATCATACCAGTGCAACTACCAGTCTCTCCCTGTTTAAACAAGAGAGTGATTCTGGCAGAATATTTGTTATGTAGGACTTCCATCCACCAGCCCATTACTTGAAATATGTTGGGCTGAAAGGCTGTGTTTACTAGTACTGTATGTCTGGAGTGAAGAGATATGTAACATAAGGGAGACAAGGCAAAACTGGATTTTTGTGATTTTTGTTAGGCTACATGTGTATGGTAATTGGAATACAACTAAAGCACAAAGAGCATGAAAGTCATTTAGTCATGGTACAACCTTTCTGTATTCTGTCCGCTGATGTAAATAGTTCATTGAGATCCTCTGCTTTAAAACTGTCTACATAAACCGGAAGGTATGTTAAAGATAGTTATTTTTAAGTTCCATATCCTCCCATGGTAAAGAGTTCAAGAATAGATGTGAATTTTCATTTTCTTCTTTCAGTCTGGAATGGAGGGAAGCTTTCTGGTCCTTTTAAACTCCACTTAATTTCTAAATTTTGGAAGGGTCAGTGTTTGAACCAAGTAGCTTGAATATATGGAAATTAAGGAAAAAAAAAACCAAACCAAAAAACAAGTGTTTGGGTATTTTAAGTGCTTCAGTAAATTCTGGTTTTGGGTGCTCAGCCTGTTACTTTAGTTCAGTACCTTCATTTTATTCAAATATCATTAGCGTGTTGCTTAAATATTTGTAATAGAAATTATTTTAATAGATTTTGGTAAGTGTAGACTATAATTATCAAAATGTGCCATGTGAATAAAATTGTTTACTCTTTAATCTTAATTACAGGCAGCTCTTCAACTAGAGAATTCAAAATAGGGACAGGCAACAATTGCAGACTGCTTCATCACTTTTGGAGACTACTAGTGAAGGAATGCAATTTAAAAGAAGTTTATGCTAGATAGAAGTATAATGCTGAGAAACTCAAGATGATCTGGATCCTGTAAATAGTCCAACCACGGCAGCAAGAGGCTGTTGGCAGATCAATTTATCCTTCCAAATAAAGCTATGGAATTTGAATGGCGTAGAAGCGGACATTTTCTCTCTTTGTACTGGCTCAAACTTGAAGGTGGAGTTTGATTCAGGGATTTGATTAATATGAAGAAACAATCTTAAAGTATACCATTTACGTTTAATAAAACTTAAGTCCATTTCGGGAAACTTCAATGTGAGTAAATTGATTTTATTTAATTGAGAGTAGATACACCTAGATTCAGTTTAAAGTCTAGTCAGACAGGTGGTGGTGGTACTTAAAGGAGAAGTAATTTCTGCTAGTACACCTGCTCTGGAATCCTTGATGTTTTTTGTTTTAGACAAAGTAGTGTATACTGCATTCTCTACTTAAAACAAAAAAAACCTGCTGCTACGAGAAGGTATTTCCACAAATGGGAAATTATTCAGGGCAAATCATAAGAATTATCCAAAGTTATTTAAACTTTACCAAGATAAATTGAAAAATATTAATGGTAGTAGGTGATGTAGTAATACAAAGTTAAGAAAAAAGAGGAACAGCATAATTCTTTCGACTGCTCAGTGTGGTGGTTGCACTGAATTGGTTATACTATTTCATTTCCATATATTACTTTAAATACATATTAATATAATGCACATATGTAGTGTTTGAAAGCAATATAAATGTTTGTTACTGTGTAATCATCAATTGTATAGTCTACACAAGCTTGCACTTTTCTCAAATATTTAAATTGAAGTCATTAAATTATTTTTTAATCAACTTACTTAAATTTCAACTAACAGTTTTTCCTCACAGACAGGACTCAAAATTCCCTGTGGAGGGCAAAATCTATGACAAATAAGTAAAAAAAAAAAAAAAAAAAATTGTTGTCCAATCATAGAATCTAAAATAATTGAAAGCAAACATAAAATGAACGTACAAATGTTTGAAGAGACCAAAGACAGGCGGTTTTTTGGGCGGTGGGGTGGGGGTTTGTGTGTATGTGTCTGCCTGCCAGTGAATGTCAAGTTGAAGCATGGGACAGTTTGCCTTGTGGAAAAGAGGAGCTTTTCCTTGAAAGTGAAGAGCTTGGAAAGTTGGGTGTGTTCATTGTAGGAAAACTTTTTTTCAAAATTTGAGGGATTTTTTTTTACGTATATGCATAACAGTTGGGTAAATGTGAACTGTGATCTTCAAAAACCTTGACAGACGCTCAGACTGCTTCTGAGTAGTGTGAGCTGTATGATGGGTTGTCAGCACACTGCAGATAATTAGGAACGAAGGAATTGTTACCAGAATCTCTAGCCAGTCTAGAGTTCTTATTTGGAGTTAAAAACTGCCTTTCTTCAGCTGTCTGAGCTAGTGGCAAGGAAGCGGGTTATCCACCCAACCAGGAGACTATAAAAATTTCAGCTGCAAACAGAGACAGTAGCACTTTGACATCATCATATCTTATTCCATTGGCCTACACTTTTAATTTAAGTTCAGCAGCCACTTAGAATGTTTCAGGATTTATGAGCTCTTGGCAGAGAATGTCCATCTTTTTCACTGGAGATTTAGACTTCTTGGTTTGTTTTTTTGGCATTGTTTTTTTTTGTTTTTTTAAAGTGTCGAGTGTTTCTTGAGTTTGCAGTTGATGCATCAAATGGTAATATGTTAAAGCACGAATTGTTTGGAATTCTGAATTTCCAAATCACACTTTGTGTTTCTTTTCTTGACTTCAAGTTCTGTTCAACCTGGTTACAGCAAGTACCAGTAGCAAATTAAAAGTGAAATTGGAATGAAAAAAAAAACCATAGAAAGATTTGAAATACTATGCTACCAAGCCATTCAAGAAAATTGTCTGGGTACCTTTTCTTTCTAAAATATTCTACGCCTTTGAATACTTACCTTTTTTAGCTCTGAAAACCAAATTACATGCAGTGCAGAATTGTTCAAAGCTGTTCAGTGTCTGAAAAGAGAAATTATTTGAGCTCTTGAGATGTGGTGTGTGATTTACAGTATGGATTGGGAGTTTCGAGTGGTAGGATGTGACTGCTGCATGCTGCGTGGCATAATACGAGGTAGTGGACTATGATGCATGCATTTTATAATGCAGTGTGTTTTTCCTTATTGTCTAAACTATTAGTTTTACAATTACTTCTGAAATTTCTGTGCTTAATACCAAAGCAAACATGAAAATATGTACATTGATTTAAATAGAAAGTGAAGAGTGGTGTGAATAATGCAGCCACACGGTTACATTGTACTTGTGCCAAAGTACAGTTCTTTACTACAGTATTGTGACACACTTTGTGTCCTGGTAACACGTTTATTATAGACCTCTGATTGTACCAATATGCTTCTTTTGTAGGAATGCTTTGTTTTAAGGTTCTTTTTTTGCTTTTCCTGTTAATTTGATGTAACAAATGTACCAGTGTTTATCTCTTGTGAAAGAGACATCAACAGTATATGAGGAGTCTAGTTTTGGTGGTTTGGGTTTTTTTGATGAAGGATAAAACCAATGCATAGGACAATTACAATTTTGTTCTCAGACTAGAAAGTCTCAACAAATAAGAGGAAATAAGGAGTCTTTGCTGCTTTCAGCAGTGTTCCTTCATTCTAGTTTATCTTTGCCTGAAATTACTGGGGAGTTTGTCACTTCAGATTAATTTAGGTAAACCAGGGTTATCGTTCTTGCTGCTTTCTTTCTTGAAGGTCTGTTTCTCTTACGGCTTTACTGGCTGCAGTTGCAAACACTGAAAAGAATCCTAGTTTATAGTTCCACCAGCTTCTGTGGCATTTGGGCTCTGTGAAGACCGTTAGTGATTTCAGAATATCTGTTCTGCGTTGTTGTTGTCTTGCATGACTACTTACTAGGACTGGTCCTACACCATCCTGCAATATTGAAGGAAGCTTCAGGACCCTAAAGTAGTTTAATCTGTGAGTGTGAGCATGTATGTTTTTTGCTTTGGGGTCTTTTAATTAAAACCAACTCTGGTTTATAGATATATGATTATATATGATGTCCCTGCCCACGACAGGGGGTTTGGAACTAGATGATCTTTAAGGTCCCTTCCAACCCAACCCATTCTGTGATTATGGATCACGGTGATAGAAAAGTTGAGTTTGATCTAGATGTTTCTTGCAGTAAGAATGCTTGCTTTGTGCCTGGCTCTGAAACTCCTGTGTTTTTGTGTGTTTGCCATGATTAAACATTTTCCACTGATTTGTGCAGAAGCGTATTGGAAGGGAGTCATACAAGCATTCTTTCATTTTCCACAGTCAGAACTCAAACTTAACTAAACTTGGAAATTTATTTTTATACTCAGATGATGTTGACCCATTACTTCTGTAATGGAAACATCTGGCAGTTCATCTTCTGTATTGTTTCAGAGTGTCTAATTTGTTGCATGAGATTTCATTCTTTAAAGTTTGAGAGGGAGAGATGTATCTGGTGTCATCTTGCTGTACTAGCTCAATGATTGATTTATTTTTCTTCTGGAATCATTTGGCAAACTCTTGTTATACACCAAGATGTTTCTTAAAGGTAGCTTTCCTTTTTGGTGACTTCCCCCTCCTTTCAATGCATTAAGGTTTTAATGACAGTGTTTTCAGATTCAGCAGGATCTGTCTTTGGGTATCTGCCTGCCTTAGCAGGTTTGGGGTTTTCCCCCCCACTTCCCATTAGACTTATTTCCTGTATTTATGGGAATATTGGAGGGAGTAGCATGGGTTGAACAAATGTCACAGAGAACCATTTCCTCTTAATGGTAACATTCAAGATGACACGAACTTTATCTGTTAATTTTCTTGAACGAGTTTTTGGGGAAGGCTGTTACTCACAGAATTTGATCAAGAAATTACTAATGTGAAATATTTTAAATTCCAGAATACTGATTGTGTCGCTCTTCAGTGTCAGATCACACAATACATAATATATGTCACTTTTTATTAAAGTCTGCATATGGAATTGCTGTTGTGGACAATTTCATTTTTCCTTTAGATTTTCTCTGTGAATAAAATGCATCCTGCCAACCCCTCCTGTGTGTAGAATCGATAATTATGAAATCTAGTTGTTGACCAGAATCTTAGTATGCTTACCAGAGGGCCTAAGAACAGTTTTCATCTCTGTTCTTGCTTTTAAACCAAAGTGATGGTTTTATGATTAGTTTATGAAATTGTCTGAACTTGTTTTTTTTTTTTAAAAAAAGCAAGTAGGTTTAATGAGTGCATCCTAATACTTCAACAGATAGCTGCAAAATAGCTGCATGTAGCTAGATACTTTTTCATTGCTTTGATAGAAGATGGAAATATTTCATCTGTCTTGCAGTGTCATGTACAGAAACTTCCCATTTGTTTTTCCTTCTGCTTGGCATCAAGGATAGTGGAATTAAAGGGAAGAAAGTGTAGTATCTCATCTGAATTTGCATCTGAGACTGAATTAATTGTGCTCAGTGTCATCTTTTAGGTAGTGAAACAGCTCTTCAGATTAGCTTTTTGTGTTAGGCTTTGTCCTTCCATAATTCTACTGTCTTCTCATTCTGTCAGTTGCTCTCCTGTTTTATTGAAGCATGAGAGTGGGTTGGTTTTGTTTGTTTCGAAAAGTAAAGAGTTCCTCAAACATTTTTGTAAAATGTCACTTTCAACTTTAGTTTCTGGCTTGGAGGTATCCAGGAGAAATAGTCTAGCTAGAAAGCAGTGGACAAGGTAATTCAGGTTCTCTTTTGTATTTTAATTAGGTTGAAATTGATGTCCTAAGATGAAATTATCTTTCCTCTATACTATGGCTGGATAGGAGAATAGCTTGCAATATTTTAATACAAACACAGCTGTTTGAAGCTTGGTGCTTCAAGTTTAAAGATAAAATTCCAAGACGGAATGATAAACTAGAAATGCTGAATAAATATGAGAAAAAATTCTAAATTAGTATTTTGGCTGAGCGAAATGTCTTTTTAACTAATTTAAACAATTAAAATTCTGGACATAATTTTAAATACTCAGTAGATGTATATTATATGGGAAATGCCACTGCTCTGAGTGTGTGAAGCAAACCTTCACATATCTTGTATATTTCATTTTCATGCTGTTAATTCAAGTTTAAGATTATTAGCTGAATTGTCACATTTATGTAACTGTGAAGATGTGAATCCTTAATGTGCAACAGTTTAGAGAGTTTGACACAGTCATTGGTGATGTTTAATCATGTTGACCTGTGAATGGCAAAATTCTCATTGTTGTTTTTTATTCCAGGTAGGAGAAGACAAAGAGTGCATCGTCCTCGTTCTCCAATATTGGAAGAAAAAGATATCCCACCCTTGGAGTTTCCTAAATCCTCAGAGGACTTAATGGTGCCTAGTGAGCATATAATGAATGTTATTGCCATCTATGAGGTACTAAGGAACTTTGGCACTGTTTTACGCCTCTCTCCTTTTCGTTTTGAGGACTTCTGTGCCGCTCTGGTAAGTCAAGAGCAGTGCACACTTATGGCAGAGATGCATATAGTGCTTTTAAAAGCAGTTTTACGTGAAGAAGACACTTCAAATACTACCTTTGGACCTGCTGACCTCAAAGATAGCGTTAATTCCACTTTGTATTTCATAGATGGAATGACGTGGCCAGAGGTTCTGCGGGTATATTGTGAGAGTGACAAGGAATACCATCATGTTCTTCCTTACCAAGAGACAGAGGACTATCCTTATGGACCAGTAGAGAATAAAATCAAAGTTCTGCAGTTCTTAGTGGATCAGTTTCTTACAACAAACATTGCACGTGAAGAGTTAATGTCAGAAGGTGTTATTCAGTATGATGATCATTGTAGGGTTTGTCACAAACTTGGGGATTTGCTTTGCTGTGAAACTTGTTCAGCTGTGTACCATTTGGAGTGTGTGAAACCACCTCTTGAAGAGGTACCAGAAGATGAATGGCAGTGTGAGGTCTGTGTAGCACATAAGGTGCCTGGAGTAACTGACTGTGTTGCTGAAATCCAAAAAAATAAACCATACATTCGACATGAACCTATTGGATATGACAGGCATAGACGAAAATATTGGTTCCTGAACAGAAGAATCATTATGTAAGTAAACTAATAATTTAGTATTTTCTGAACAATGATATAGTATTGAATGTATTTTTAATATAGCCTGGAAGTTGGTGCTGCAGTCTTACAATTGTTCTTTCTTTAGATAAGACCATTGCTTGCTGTTTTGTAAGTAGATTTGTAAAGACCAAGTATTAAATCCATCAATTTTCTCCAAAATAAATGTAATCTGTATATAGAAAGGGGAAAAAACCAGGGCCTCCGGTTTAATATTATTGTGCCTAAAACACATGAATGGGAGGAAGAGAGTGAATTTTAATGAGAACTCTCCAGTTTCTTGTGAAAGTTACTAAGTAGTTTAACTCTTTGTGATCACATGGTGTATAGGACACAAGTTTTGGTATACTATCACCTGCTTAGATAGTATTTTGCTGTTAGATACTGGTACTGGTTTGATGGTCTGCTTTTCACACTGACGCTTTCTGAGGCATTCAAAGGTGTTCATCATGTCTACTAACTAGAAATGCAGAAAATGTATGCGAACACTTCTGCAGGTGTAAACAAAGTCAAAATAGCAAGAAATGCCTGTCTTCAAGCGATCTACTTTGTATGTTTAACACAATTTCCTGTTACTGGTTTGTCTTGAGATACTAATGTATCTCAAAACATTAATAATAATCAAACCCTTGTTAGTGGGGCATTGTGACCTGGTTTTCTACCGAAAAGTTGAATCTGAAATTACAAAAATGCTTCTACGTTTTTCACAGGGAAATAGCTAAAGGCTGTTTTTTCTTATGAAAGACTCTTCTTATGTAATTGTCCTATGACGGAGGAGAAATAGTATTTAGGTGAAATGAATGGTATTGTCAATTCAGGAAAAATACGAGATTTTACTTGATTTCTTGAAACACAATTTTCCATTTAGTATTGTGGAGAAAATAATCCATATCTGGGTACCTTAACAGAATTTCATGCAAAGAGATTACAGTGAATGTTAAGATATTAGCCATTGTCTTTAAAAAGGACTGTGAGGACTGTTGATGGTGTTACATCTTGCAGACAAGACACTTCTAAGGGCTCTTTTTAGTCTTCTAAAATACAGTGCTCTTTCTCTAATGTGTTATTAGCTGATGCTCTTAAGTATTAATTATCGCTGCTCTCAGTTTCCTGTGTTCTTCTTTCACGCTTGTGAAAAGTGTCCATGTTTGATGATTTTTAGTTTCTCTGGGTTATAAATGCCACAGTAGTGTCAAGTAACCTTTTAAAAGATGCAGGGAGTCTTTGATACTCTCATATCTTTTTTAAAAAAAATATATACTCTGCTTATACTCAATCGCATGCTCTACAGTACGTGGTATATCATTTAGACAGTTCAGCAGGATGTGATGGTCAGCCTGAAGCTGTTGATACCCTAATTCTTCCATTGCCTCATATGTAATTTTCTACCTTCTGTTTCCAGAAAATGTGTTGAAAGTTTGATTTTCCACAAAAAGCCTGGTTGTGAAGGAAATGTAATTAATACTCTTTTTGCTCTAGTTACCTGTGCTTTAATAACTTACAGATAGTCTTCTCTGTGCATAGTTTTTGTATCTTTCCTTTCAAACTCTTGAGGAAAAGGTTGTTCTAAAGGTGTGTTTGTCTCATTGCTATACTGTACTGGCAGAATGATTATATTCTGCTTACTATTAGAGGTCTGGAAATTAACAGACACCCACCCCCCACCAATATGCAGACAGATTGTTAGTTATTTTTGACTAAATTTGATCTATGGAACAATGTGGGGTTTTTTTCCCCAGTGAAAGTGGAATATTTGATGTTCAGAAGGTTTTGATACAGGCGGTACTTCAACATGTTTTAAACTAAAATAAATCGTACAAGTGCTTCTTGATCCTTTGAAATCTACACATGTGAAAGTTCTTTCTTTCTAGCACATTAGTAGTAATTTTAACTGCACTAGAAAATACATCTTCAAAGGTTAAATGCATTTTTATTTTTTTTAAACGACTGTCGGCAAATTGTTTCATTCATAAAACTTGATTTATGAATGTAAGTTTTGTATCTTAATTGGGATTTATTTAAAGAGAAGATACATCAGTATTCCATTTCAAATCAAAATAGTTATGAACTGTAAACAATACAGCAAAAGAAAAATTTTTATTAGATTTTCCATTTCACTGACTTTTTTTTGTTAGTGATTAAAATATTTCAGAATGTAAATAGAAAAGTATTTTTACGTTTACAAAGACAAGAAGAAATGCAGTTCCTCCATTAATTGTTTCCCGACTTTCTTTCATATTCTTATGTGGATCATTAGGTTGAAAGATTCTTTCCCTGCCTAGTCCCTATCCTTCCTGTTGCCATTAGATATCATATGTTCTGCCAGTGTAAATGTACAAGTGTGTGCTTCCAAAACAAGTTTTTTCTGAAGTATGTGGTTCAGATTAAACTATTTTTCAAATCTTCCTGATGGAATCGGAAGAAAAAACAGACAGTTGTTCTGGTAGATCCGCAGCAGCAGTACTCTGTAACAGTGCAGCATGGGATGTACAGAATCAACCAGTTCCACTAGACTTTGCACAGAACTTTGACACAGTTAAATTTATACATAATGTGCCTTAAAACTTTATGCTAAATCCGCTTCATAAGGGGGAAAGTATGTACTACATAACTAAATTCCAAGGAAATACAACTTTAATAATTCACATAAATATTAAACTCTGTACTTTCAGTTTTTAATGTCCTTTAGATTCAGTAAGTGTGCTGTATTGCAGAACAGACCATTTCGCATATGTACTGAACAAGATTAAACCACACCTGATATCTTGGATAGCTTAAAGGGTAACTGCCAAATGCTAAAATCTGAGATTCATGAAATGATATTATCATATCGACTTTATTAAAATGAACAGAATGTATTCACCAATGCCATGTGATCAGATATATCAGAGGAAACGAATATATCTAAAAATAATCTGCACAAACACCGATTTGAAACCTTGCCCAGGGGGATTAGAGAACTGAAATCCTAAATTCTTGCAGGTTTTTGTTTTTCAAAGGGGTTTTTAGGGCTTTTTACTTCTCCCCTCTCCCGTTATAAATCCATCATACCACTGGTTTTCCCATCTTCTAAAGGTTTTTGTAGGCTTTTTGTTTACTGATACTTTTGTTTCCACGCTCCTCACTTGCTTTGGATAATAAGCCTTGTTTAAAACCATCATTGTGGTTTTGCTTCTTTTCCACCTCTTCTGTTTTACAAAGATGGAGAAGTGGACACTGTGGAGGTCTCCTCTTGTACGTCCCTATGAGCAAATATCAACAAGATTTAAAAAAAAAAAAAAAAGGGACAAGAGAAAAGTAATTCCTGAGTTTGTTTCAAGCTGTTAACAAAGTTAGGATGATGTGCCTGGGTTAGTTGCATTTGTTTTGCTTGTGAAGGTTATTTCTGCAAGTTAACAAGTCAGGAAAGTTAGACTTTGGCTTGCATTCTCCTAGTAAACTGCTGCAGTGTTTTAACAAGTTATCTTTGTAGAAATACTGAGATGCTTTGGATTTGTCAAATGTCTATGAAAGAAGATAATGAAACATTGGTTTTCATTTTCATAGCAGAAAAAAGACAATGCTATTCTTGAGTTGTATGTATCTTCGTCGATAGTCAAAAACAGTTTCAGCTTTTTTTCTGCAAGATTTGTCATGCTGTTTGTTATTAGTGGGTCCTCCTCTATTTTCTCTAGTTAAAAAGGGTTTGGATCTTCATTTGAATAATTACTTTAAACAATTTACTGACTTTTTTAGTTTCTAATTTTATCATGGCATAGAATTTAGGAGGGGGTTTATCTACTTCATTATTACTTTATTTGAAAGTTTCTAGCATCTTCTGTGTTGTTACTTTTATCAGTCATAAAACTTGCCTCTAAAGCCTGCCAGTGAATAGTTCCTGGCAGCAAAGGAGGCTGAAAGAGGTAGGAAATATTCATGTGATTTTCTCCCTTGCTTGGCCTCACTTAATGTATGTGACTCAACCCAGTGCCCTGGAGACCAGACCTGTCCAGCACCAAGCTGGCAAATCTGTCTGGCTTATCAGAAAAAACATTGGGAATCAATTCTTGTGTAGACTTGCATCTTCCTATCCTCTTTTTATGATAGCCCCTCTGATTTCTTCAAAGGGTAGAAGTAGTGCTCTTTCAGCCAGTGCAAGAAGGTGTTCAGGGAACATTAGCTTTAATTTTTGATTGTTAATTTAGATTTTAAGTAACTTTGCTGAAATGGGTTGCCTAGAATGATTTCTGCTGTAGTTCTTTGAGTGTTGGTGGGCTGGTAATGAGCTCTCCTAGGCTTCCAGTGGCATACACCTGAATCTTGAGAAGAGGTTTGACTGAAGATGAGTTTCATGTAAGCATACATAACAGCAAACTCCTGGCACTTCATTTTCTGTCTGTGCTTTCATCAACATAAAACTCTAATTCCTGAACTTCTGTTACTAAAATTGTGATAGCCTTGAATTCAAGAGAAATTCTATGCTCAAAACTCTATATAGGGTGTAAGGGAAATAAAATACTCTTGGATAACCTCATCCATTTCTAGAATATCATCCGAGCAGTTCTTTAATGGGTAGGACTCGAATCATACATGGAAAGATTAGCTCTAGGTGCCTTCTGCAGAGTACTGTCTTTGTAGTCTAGTGTCTTGAATCTTTGCAGAGTGCCTCTTGGTTTTATTGGCCTGTAATATAGCATACCTGTACTGTACAGAAGGCTTTTTCTTGAGTTATATTGGGAAATTGAAGATAACAGCTAATTGCTTTTCAGTCCAGTGGAATCTTGTAACACTAAAATAGAAAGAACTGATGGGAAGGGAATAGACAGATGCTTCTTGGGATTTTCAGGTGATGTACGTACACATCCTGGATGCCTTAGCACAGCTGTAGCAGTTTCAGATTTGCTAAATGGGGAGAGAAAGTAGAAAAAGAAGAAAACACTTAATGGGGAGAGAAAGTAGAAAAAGAAGAAAACACTTGGATGATCACCATCAAAATTTAAGCAAGGTGTACAAGCCTCTGTGCTTGAGCTGCTTGTCTGGCAAATGTGTACTAGCACAGTCTTACTTCATGGAATGATGAGCCTATATAAAGCGTTCATATTGTTGCATATCTAGGTAATATAAGAAGACATATAAATAGCATATCTATCTAGCAAATAATCATGTAATGATGTAGGGGTTCAAAATGAAAGGTTAAATTTCCCTTTTTGGTGAGTTAAGAAATAATTAAAGTATAAACTTAGCAACAGCATTATATTCTGCAGTCGTGTTTGTAAGGAGCAGGGCAGCCTTACAGTTGCTGCTCTGCCAGTGTCTGGCTCTTGCCACTTGCATTGGACATTTGCCAGGGAAAATTCAGAAGGCATACTTTCCCTGTCCTTTTTAGTTAAGCATTTTGTTTCATCCTTTTCTTTACTCTTGCTGTGTAAAGCTGTATTCTTGCATTTTCATCTCCATCTTAGTTTTTGTGTGGTTGTCTTCCTTTTCTGTGGCTTTTGTTCACAAACAATAACAAAGATGCTGCCATTCCTATTAGTAAATAACTGTCTTGGTTTACAGGAAACGGTTTAAACAATACATTTTCTGTAACATGGAAGTCTACAGGCACAGAATAATCCATAGAGTCAAATGATTGTCAGTGTTCAGCTGTTACTTTTTCATGTGTATTATATGGGCAGTCTTACTGAAATGGGTTGTTTTCTGAGAAAACTTGTCAAACTTAACCATGCTAACCTGTTAAAACTAGTGGAAAGTTCCTGGTAGCCTAGATAAGTAAATGGTTAAAGTAGAGTTAGTTGCTTTTCGTGAGCAAAGGCCTTTGAGAGAAATGATAGTATTTCTTTGCAGTGCACCAGGTTTTATCATCAAAACCAGAAGTCTATTTTGTAGTAATGGTTGTGACAAGTTAGTAGTTGAATTTTGAGTAATATTGCCACTATTAACTTCATAACCACTTTATTGTAGTAGTATTCTGATTGAGTTGCAAGTACAACTTGTTTTGTAACTACAGTGTGGAAAAGAGACAAGGATCGAGTTGCCTCTCAGTTGGGCTTTCTGAATACCTGAGACCACTTTTTACTGTTTTAAATATATAAACCACATGGAGGCAGCCAGTAGAGAGGAGCACACAACAAACATTACCAGGGTAGATCTTTCAAACTACAGTCAGCTTTCCATTCCTATTGACAGCTTGGTTTAGGATTATTAGTGACCCATAGGTCTTGTAATGCTTTTGCAGGCAGTGCAAGTGCAGCAGTAGTTTAGCTCCTCTTCCATACTTGAAGGCCAGGCTGATAAATCATTGTGTCACCCCATACAGTGTCCATGGTGTTGGGAGTGCTAGGGTGTGTCACAGAAACGAGTGGTCCTGCCCACGGCTGGCCTGGATCTGGCTGCTGCTGCTGAACAGGACCTAACAAGCCAAGCTGAAGTCAAGCAGCCTTCTGCAGGACTGCTTGGCACATCCTCCTTATGTTCTCCAGCACTCAGGGAGAGCCTGTTACCCGAGATACTTATGGAGCTCGCTTGGGTCTGGTGGCCCTGCTGAGATGCTTTTGACACTGTGGTCCTCCAGTAGTTTTGTCTAGGCTTGTAGTTTTGTGGAGTACCCCAGATAAAAAATGTGGAAATTCCTTGATCTTTACAAATTGTATCTTGATTGTATTATGATTCTTTTGTCCCTTACTGGTGCTCTCACAGGTGAATGCCTTAGAGATGCTAACATAAAATACGTTATGAATGTGACATTCTACACTTTGAATTTCCTACCTTTGCTTTTTCCTGAATATGCAGTCAGAAACCCTTTATGGATTCTGGAGCCGTACCCTCTTACATTGCAAATTGTTTGAGACTTAGTAGTAGATTAGTGGTTGCAATAGAATTAAATATAACGAGAGTAGACCTTGTTGCCAGATTGGACAAACCAGTTTTAAGTAGACTCTTCAAAAGCTTTCCTGAGGAAGCTGTCATGCAAACTTCTGAGGGGGATGAAGAAAGGGAGGGAAGTGAGAAAGAAGTGATTTGGGTACTAAACTGAGTGCCTATGAGTGTCCTCATGTGGCTTGTTTACTCACACTCAGGTGTTGGTATTTAATAGCTCTCTGCAAAAAGTAGGCTGATACTAATTTTTGTCATTTATCCAGATATTTTAAAATGAATATTGTTTAAATGCTCTTACAGAGAGGAAGATTCAGAAAGTGAGAAGGATAAGAAAATCTGGTACTATAGCACAAAGATACAGCTGGCAGAGTTAATTGAATGCCTAGACAAAGATTACTGGGAAGCTGACCTATGCAAAACTCTGGAAGAAATGCGTGAAGAAATTCATCGGCACATGGATGTGACAGAAGACCTTACTAATAAAGCAAGGGGCAACAACAAGTCTTTCCTTTCTGCGGCAAATGGTAAGAATATTTTTGTTTAATGGGAATACATGTTGCACTTTGAATCAAGTACTAGTTTATATTTATTTTATTATAAGAAGTTTATAGAAGTTGATGGAGCAGCATCATGCCGATGTACCAGTATGGCTATATAGTACTGACTTCTTGCAGGACTATGTATCGTGTATTTCAGGATATTCTGGATGATTTGGATTCTTGATATGCTTAGGGTGTTCCAGGTTGTGACTGTTCCAGGTGTTGGATTGGAGCTGTATTAACTGTCGAATGCTTCTTGATGTACTGTCTTTTAATATATTTATTTATTAAAAAACATTTTGCAGTCTACTGGGAGTTGGGTTGGAATAGCAAAAATATTAGGGCTCCAGTATTTGCTGCAATGTTATGGAAAGTGTGGAAGAATGCATATCTCCATTTCAATTCCCCACCAACTTAATTTGTCTACCTTGGAGCAATAAATAGGAATATAGATCTGTGATGGTTTGAACTTTGGTTCTAGGGAAGACATCAACATTAGATATTCAAGTTTAAAAATGGATTGAAGTCATCACTATATAAATGCATAACTCTGAGAAATCAATAATAAAATCTTTGGAATTGTTTCTTCTTACCACTTTTTTCCCACTTCGAAGCTGGATGTTATCTGTTGTCTCTGAAAAGAAGCAGTATTTGTCATGTTATTTCAGCTCTGTAGGTGGTGGTTTGTTTATTGATGACAACATACGTTCTGTTGTAGATGAAATTTTGGACGTTATCAGAGCAAGAAAAGGAGAAATAGTGGAAGACAAAAACACAGCAGATGATGATGCAGAAAAGGCCAAAAGTGATGTTGATAATGACCAGACAGATGCTGAGAGAGGCAAGGAAGAATCTGGAGACCAAGATAAAATTGATGAAACACCCACCGAGCAAGATGCGGAAAAAGTGAAAACAGAAGGTAAAGAAACTGACTGTTCTTTAAAAACTTCATTGAAGTGAAGTAAATCTTTAAGTTACTGACATTTAAGTGTTGATATGAGGGGCTAGGTTTTTCTATGTTTCTCTAAGTTATTTTTTAAGTAATAGGTGATATTTATCAGTTCCTTTGTGATTGTATATTGTAATTGTTTTTCTTGTTAAGTAATTTCACCAATTTTTCCTACTTTTCAAGCTAAATACAGCTAGCTTGTAGATACCTTGGCTTGAGGTACAGGTGGCACTTACAGGTTGTGATCAGCATGTTTGTAGTAAGCAATATTGCATCATTTTTAACATTGTTTTCCTCATCAGAATTAGTTCTTTGATTCTGAGACAATAATATCACATAGCAAAAAAGAGGGGGGGCGGGAAACAGGAGAGCAAAAAGCTTGATGTTTTTCAGCATTATCAAACAAAGCTGCTGAAGTTGCTTTCTATGGATGATGCCAAATGACATCCCAAGACATACTAAAGAATATCCCTAAAGTTTTGTTGTGCATTTTACTATAGAGGCAACAGTCGTTGGGGATAAAAGTAACTCTGTGACATCAAGCACTGATGACAACAACACAAATCCTTCTGCAGGAGAGACTAGTTGCTCTGAAGGGAAGAACGCAATGGGGTGTCAGTCAGAAACCCTTGATAGCAACAACGTGGCAGAGAAGAAGGTGGCATCAGAGCTCCCTCAGGAACTCTCAGGTACAGAAGGCACTGTTACCAATGCCTCTGTAATTTGGGGAATCTGTTCAGTTCTTCTATCTGATTTGTTCACTAAAACCATTCACAGCGTATATCACTCATGCTGTTTGCTTGCAGTGCCATCCTTTACTGCTACGTTGTCATTAACATTTCAAAGTTAATTTTCTTGCAACTAGTGCTTGAAATTTGTGGTCCTCTGTGACATTAGCATTTGTTTCCATGCCTTCCAAAGACGACTATGGCTAAGCTTTTTATGTTCTATTTTCTGTATATTTTATTTTTCCATAGTGATCCATAATGATTGTTAGCATCCTATCAAAGTTTATTTCAAATTCTAATTTGCTGCTGGCTTGTTAATTATTTTAACCTCTCATTTACTGTATAAATTACTAACAAACAAAGCATTTTCATTCACATGAGTAAACCATTGCACCAAAATCTCAAGATTAAAATTGTCATGCTAGGAATTTTAAACAGATTTCAGAATTATAAGCACAGAGGCTCTTGTATTTTAACATGTTTTGTTCTGCCGTGTCAGTGATTCAAAAGTAGTAATATACACAATTCAATTTAAAAAAAAAAAAGACAAACTTTCAATTTAGGAATAAATGGGACTTGACTAGGTGTTAACAAATTATCAGTGTGCTGTTTTAGAATTACATTCTATTACGTTTAGAATTATATTCTATTGCAAACTTTACTGTGTAACCACATGTTATTCTAAACATCTGATTACTGTTAAAATGATCATAGTTTTATTTTCAGTTCTTAAAAATACTCTGATCTGTGATGTAGCTATACTCAGTGTGTTATGTTTTAGAAAGTGGTAGTAAACGTTTTCTCTTCTACAGAAATAGTTCTCCCTTCAGATACAGATTGCAATTCTTGAACTTGCAAATGTGAATACATCCAAACCTTATAATGAATTTTGTTAATAGGAGCAGGAGATGGAAGTTAAAATTAATTCATAATCCAGAAGCCTCATAATACACTTTTTTAATATAGGAAATATCCTAATGTGTAGGACAAAACCCATACATTCTAGATATTTGACCAGACATTTTTGCCTGTTCTCCTATTTTTTCATTCCATTTTAAAGTTAAAATAACTGTATGGAGATTTAATGGAAAAGATACATATCCTATAACTTTGTTCCAGACACATTTATGGGTTTGTATTTTACTTTAAAGAATCGCTTATATATTTATCATTATTTCTTTATTATACTTTCACAGGTACCTTTCTCCTTCCAAAGCTCCTAGCTTGTTTTTAAATCAGTGGGCTTTTTTGTGTTGGAAAATATGTGTGTGTGGAGAGAGTTCCTCTTCATGTCTAATTGACTATATTCATAGTGATACTTGTGTTCCTGTTACGAAATTGCAGTTTGAGACCTTCATTTCAGAGGGCAGGAGAGATACTGAACCTGTATCAGAGGCAGCTACTCCCAAAGAGGGGGAAAATACAAATAAAATGCAAAGCTAGACGAGAATGTCTGTCACCATCCTTGTTAAATGCGATTTGGATATTAGTCTTCTATTAAGAGTCTAGTTTGGGTGCTTCCACTCTCCTCCAAACAGCAGGCACCACAAATGGTTCCATTTTTCTTCTTGGTAAAAAGGGAAATAGATCAAACAGTGGCAGTCACCCACTTGGCAAAGCCACAAATCTAGATGCATTCAGCTTAGGGTATCTTTTAAGAATCCCAGAATATTTATCTAATAGTCTTTCTGCTAGGAGCGAATATTTCACAAAAAGGAGTCTTTGTTCTGTCACCTTTCTTAATAACAACAGAATTCCTGATGCGTTGGAAGAATTCTAGAAACAGAAAAATATGTATTTTTTAAATGGCTAAGCTGTATCTCCCGCACAAAATCAAGACAACATCGCTGTCTGGAGGGGTGATGGCTTGTTCTTACTGGGAAGCTGGAGTGATTTATTTCTAGGTAGCTGCAACTCACTGATGCTTCAGTGAAAAGGTCATACTCTGGCAGTACGCCTTAGCAACAAGTGAGGTGGCAGTAACGTCCACAGCTGTCAAGACAGACAGTAACAAGGACAACTGAGGACCAAGAACCCATTTGTCTTACTGAGCTTGAAGCAACATCTAGACCTATCACATTGTAAGAGAGGCTGATACTTTCAGTTTGCAGAGAGGTTTAGATACAGAGTAGTGCCAGTTGGACTGAAATCTGTGGGATTCCTCAGAATTAATGTGCTGAAGAAGAGATAATCAAAGACTCAGTGGAAAACTGGAAGGGAACTGAAAGGCATATGCTTTGAGGAACAACAGCTAAAGCACAAGAAAATCAAAAGAGATGAAATCCTAGAAGCTGCTGGAAGACCAGATTTCATGGAATCTGAATTCTAAAGGCAAAATGAAGTTTCAGTAGAGGGTTGTCTGTGCGTGCATCTGTAGAAAAAAATTGTCTTGTATTTAAAATACATTCATATTTCATCCAAGTTACGAATTTCAGTTCTTCAGAGCTGTAAAAGTTAAAACTGCTTGAAACAGAACAAAAAATACTTTCATGCATACAGTGCTCTGAAGGGAATTAATATTTTATGGGTGTTTCCCTGCAGCCCAGCAAAAGATGTTAATCTGACTTTTTTTGATGAAAAATTTAAAACTCAAAAAAATCGCATTGATTTAAAAGAAAAACTAAAAATGAAGTTGTTCTTTTATAGAAGAAACTGGTCAGATGATCCCTAGCAACAGTAGCAGTGCATCTGCAGCACCTCTACAGTCAGATGTTGAAAACAGCAATGGTAGTGAGTTGGGCTCTGGGCAGAATGACTCCATTAAGACGCCTGACGATGCTGAAAATGCAGAGGGGGGATCCCAAACTTCAGAGGACATAGGTAATAACAACAGTGTCTCTAACTTTCATTTTATGCCTCTTCTTTTTATGTTGTAACTCCTATACATCAACAGAAAACTTTGGTTTAAAAGCCTTTTTTTTCCTGGGCAGGAGAGAAATCTAATGGTGAAAGAAGTGATTCTCCAGGCGCAGGAAAAGGCACGCCAGGTTCGACGCGAATGCTCACAAGATTACGAAATCCAGATAGCAAGTTGAGCCAGATGAAAAGCCAGCAGGTTGCTGCTGCAGCACATGAAGCAAATAAGTTATATAAAGAAGGCAGAGAGGTTTGTGCACATCTTGGAAAACTCAAAGAAGTACGAAAACTGTTTTAGAAAACTGATAATCTTTTTAAAAATAAAAAAGTGGTTTTGGCAGACTGTGGAGGTACTTTAAAATAGTAATAATAAATTAGCAAATGGTGAAATTGTAATATCACAGGAAGTTTTTTTCCTCCTTTGCTCTTGCTCTTTTATTTGGAGTGGTATGACAGTGACACAGTGCACTGGTACAAATTTTTTGTATGGCTGTAGGTTGTTTGTTGGGTTTTTGGTGGTTTGTTTTGGTTTTGTTTTTTTAAGTAGCCCCATTTCTCTAGGAAGGAAGTATTTGAATGTTAAGAGTTTATTGCAGTTACTTGTCAGCATACTGTTTGATGTATTAATTTTATTTTCATTAACTGGTTTTCCTTTTAGGTTGGCATTTAGCATATTTATTCACAAACTTCTCAAATTTGGGACTTGATTATGAGTAATTAGACCAGCGATGTTATCCATGCCATGTTTTCAAAGTCAAAGATACTTGTTTGCTTAGCTACATGTATGAAATCTGTGATTTACCAAAGAGGGGTTTCACAGAAAGTTCTTCAGTTTAGTGAAGCTGTTTTCCCAAAGCTGTCTCCCTCAATAGGCGTAATTCGGAGAAGTAAAACGGGTTCCTGTTTGACTTGCTGAGGAGCCTGGTTGGCAGGTTTTTTAATGTTAAAGTGGATCTTTGGGAATATCCTAACTCTATATACAATCTGTGATGAAGTACATATATTTAGTATATTGGATAACAGTTATTTGTTTCTACAAAGTGATGCGAGGTATTTTTATTATTTTATATATAGGCAGCTGAAGCCTAAATCATAAAATAAGTAGATAGAAATATTTGAAACTTGAGTGCATCTTTGAAATAATTCTTTCTTTCATAAGGTTCTGGTGGTCAACTCTCAAGGTGAAGTCTCACGAATGAACACAAAGAAGGAAGTTGTGATGAAAGGAAATATCAACAATTATTTCAAATTAGGGCAAGAGGGGAAGTATCGTGTTTATCATAATCAGTATGCCACCAATTCATTTGCATTGAACAAGCACCAGCACAGGGAGGACCATGACAAGAGACGACATCTCTCGCATAAATTCTGTCTGACTCCTGCTGGAGAGTTCAAATGGAATGGGTCTGTACATGGGTCCAAAGTTCTTACCATATCCACTTTGAGGCTAACTATTATTCAGCTAGAAAACAATATCCCAGCATCATTCCTTCATCCTAACTGGGCTTCCCACAGGTAAGTTAATAAATTAAAATATATGTTTTCTTGTTCTACTTATATTTTTGCTAACAGTATTAATAAGCAATGGTCTTCGTTTTTTCAAATCAGTGATTTCCAAGCACTGTGCTTCAGTATATTAAAATATAAGATAATGTGTGTGTTTTGCGATGGATGGCTGAAAGGATTGCACATTTGAGTAAAGTATTAAAATAACAGGAAGTTTTATCCCACCATTAAATCTTACTAACATACAGCATGCTACATTAGTGCATGTATATGTTTCAGATTTTTGTCTTTTTTCCAATTTAGGTCTAACTGGATTAAGGCTGTTCAGATGTGCAGCAAACCTAGAGAATTTGCGCTAGCGCTGGCTATATTGGAATGTGCAATTAAACCGGTTGTCATGCTGCCAATCTGGCGGGAATCTTTGGGGCACACTAGGTAATATAAATAAATGTTAAAATCTTTTTGAATATGAGAACTTTACTTTGTTTTATAATTACTAGTTCCTCTAATTTAATCATTCAGCACTTGAAGTGTTTTTTCTCAACAAGAAACACTGAAAATGCATGACAAGATTTTTATAGTGTCATCGCTCCTACAAAGCAAGTTGTTTTCTTTCTCTGAGCCACAGTCCCAAAATGATAAAACTTTGGGACACTACAAGAGCAAATTTCAACACACGCTCAGTTCAGTGGAGTGTCTGTTGTCTCTCGTTGTGTCCTAGAAGCAGAAACGAGATGTGTCTGATGTTAGACACAGTTGCAGGCAGCTGTTTGTGCCTTACCGGAATGGCTGAAAAAAGTAGTGTTCCTGTTGCAAGTAATACACATAACCTGATACTGGGCATTCCTCTTAACTTCAGATAAAGTTATTCAGAGGGGTAGTATATGCTGTTGTTTGATGACTTTTATTTGTTTACAAGATCCTGTACTTAAATGTACTTAAATCTGTATGTATTAGATTACGCAGAATGACAGCAATAGAAAGAGAAGAAAAGGAGAAAGTGAAAAAAAAAGAGAGAAAACAAGAAGAAGAAGAAACGATGCAGCAAGCTACATGGGTGAAATACACATTTCCTGTCAAACATCAGGTAAGGTTTTCTTTTGTGTGAAGAACAAACAAAATACAGAAATTGTTGATTTCTTACCCTTTTTGTGTTTTCATTTTAAACTTCAAATGTAAATGCCATTGCGTTACTCCCTGCCATTGAAGTAGGAGCCCTGCCCACGTATTCAAGCCCATAATCTTGGTCTGAACTAAATTTGAAATGTATTATGCTCTTAGTGACACTGCCTGAGTTGACAGATGTTTGTCTGCGAAGTGCAGCCTTTCCTAATGGAAAGGTTCTACATGGTTATTGGAATCTTGTCTATATGTCTGTCCCTGTCCAGTGCTCCCCTCCCATCCCCACTCCCCCTCCCCACCCCCCCAAAAAAAATCTAGCTGCCTTTACTTTGGAAGGTTATATAATGTGGTAACTACTATAGAAATCTCTTTATAGTCTCCTACAGTAGATACTAAATACTTTTGCTGGAGTGGTTCTTTGTTCTAAATTTATTTGTTGAAACAAACATACAGGTTGATTCAAAAACTTGTATTATCTTTCAGCTTTTAGATAGATTCTCAGTGTTACATGAAATCAGTATGGGGTTTAGCTGTTACTATGACAGAATCAATTTAATTATCAACAGATATAGCTTTAAATTTAGATAGTATGTTATTTCACATACTTCAACTTGCTTGAAAAAATCTGTAAACTAAAGGGTTTGGGTTTTTTTTTTTTAAGTCATCCTAGGTTTTTAAATGAACGTATACATTAATAATGCAGCAAATAGCACCATTAAAACTACTATTTTGAAAATATTCAACAGGTTTGGAAGCAAAAAGGAGAGGAATATAGAGTAACGGGATATGGTGGCTGGAGCTGGATTAGTAAAACACATGTCCACAGGTTTATGCCCAAACTGCCTGGAAATACTAATGCAAATTACAGAAAGTTGCTACCAAGTAAGTGTCTGTATTGCTTACTTTTTTTTTAAACTGCTAACATACTGCTTTCTGTTGCTTATTCAGTTAATTATTTGCATGTGATATTTCTTACATAGACTTTGTTACAAATAGTGTTAAAGGTAGATAAAAATTACATAATCACAAGCAAGAAGTAACATCTAAAATATTGGAATATATATGCGCTTCCCACCCCCCCACCCCCTGCCGTGTTGACAGAATACAATTAACCAATTTTATCTGGGAATGATAGTTTTATAAGGGGAAATAAATTTATTTTTCTAGAAAGTTCAAAACACACCTTGTCGCCTATTTGTACCAAGGATTTATATTAAAAAAGAAAAACTTCGCACAGTTGACTTTTAGAATGCATCCTGAACTGTACAAGTCTTACTTATAATAAATTTAATCTTGAGTTTCCTTTTAAAATTTAGAAAATGGTGGCCCACCCTATATTACATACAAAATAATTTATTTCCTCACATATTGATGTAATACTTTGCGTGTTGCTTTTAACTGGATTAAACATGAAATGTTTGTTGCTACTTTTAGTGTTGTCTGTATGATTGTTAAATTGGATTTATTGCTTTCTGTGTTGCAATTAATAGCAACTACAGTGTTAAGCACAAATAATTTTAATACTAATGTCCATCCAGCTTAGTGGAATTGAAAATTGTTAAAAATTATTTGTGAATTTGCACGTCTGAACTAATACGGTCTTAATAGACTGGGTTTTCAGAACATGGTGTGAAGTTTCCTGAAAAATGGAGGGGGGTTGGGGTTTTGTTGGTTTGGGGTTTTTTTAGTTGGTTTGGGGTTTTTTTTAAGAAAGGCTGAATGTGGACTCCTGAAAAAATAGGTAAATGAAACAGTTTTGTCTCTGGGCTTTTAGATTTTTTTAATTATTTTTTTTAATTCACTATTGCTCTAAGCTTAATCTATGACGTTACCATTGTATATTTAATTCCATTTCAGAATTTCACTAATGATGTGTGAATGATTTGAGTGGTAAACTAACATACATTAAAATGTAGTAGAGTGTAAAAAGTATTGTGAATAATAGAAACCATTTAATTAATTTGTTAATAGCAAAGAGTGAAGATGAAAAATGCAACTTGGATAAACGAAAAGGTCCAATTAAGGTAAAAACAGAGAAAGATAGAACAAAGGATTCTCATGATATGCAAGCAAAAGACAAAGCCGATGTTTCAGAAGCCTTGGAGAAAGTGAAAGAAGAAAAGTCCCATGAAGAAAAAGTAGAAGTTGACACAATTTCTGCAAACGTAGACCATGTAAAAGACAAAGGTGATACACTTGAGTTATTCTAAAACTAGCTATTCATTACAACATTGCATGTGTAAAAGCATAGGACCTCAGAAATAACTATTGAAAAACTGTAACAGATTCTGTCAAGACATTTAAAATGTCTTAGTTAAATGATTGCTTATTATCCCTTATTGTGGTGTCTGAAGTTTTTGTTCCCTTTTTCTTGAAATCTATTAATATCCTAAAAGGTCCGTTTATTTGTTAGTACTTAATGTAAAAATAATAGTTTGGTATTCATTGCTAGGGGAGCTTACTGATTCAGACTTATTTCTTCTTCACAGCGGAAAAAGAAATCGATAGTGAAAATGATAAAGTTATCAAGGAAGAACCTATGGATGTAGATGATGTGAAAATTGAATCCCACATAAAAGATGAGGATAGTCATTGTAAGCTGGATATAATCAATGTCAGTGAGGGTTTTCATTTAAGGACTTGTTACAAAAGGAAAGTAAAATCATCAAAATTAGATGGACTACTTGAGAGGCGAATAAAACAGTTTACACTGGAAGAAAAACAACGCCTAGAAAGGATGAAACTGGAGGCTAGTGCTAAAACTGTAGGCATTCGATCTGTAAGCCCCCAGAAAAACATGGATGAGCTACAAATGAGAAAAGTAAAAGAAGGAAGCCAGTTTGACATGTCTTCCCAAGATCAAACCTATATTTCAGATAAAACCCAAACAGAAGATGCAGAACAGGACTGCTTGCCGATCAGCAGCATCACTTGTACCAAAACTGGTGAGCTAGATGAACCCGCTTTGCCTTTGACAAATAGGCTATCAAAAAGAGAAGGCCAGCTACTGGATGAAGACTCACGTCAATCCTCTGAAGGTGAAAGCTCCATTCAGAATGATAGTAAAGAAAACAACCCTGAACCCACCACTGCTAAGTGTCAAGGACAAGAGGCTTTTGGAGAGTCTGAGAGTTCCTTTGTGGATGGCTTGAAACAAACAAATGCAGAAAGCAGAGTCAAATGGGATGTTTCAGAAACAAGCGAAAAACCTTTGAAACAAAAACTACCTATTACCAGAGTATCACAACGTGAATGTGAAAACTTAGGGCCAGTGGTAACTGAAAGCAGCTGTAGAAAAGATGCTCTGGCCACTCTTGAAAAAACAGATTCAGAAGGGAGTTCTGAACAGCAGAGCAAAGATCCAGAAAAGAATTGTATGATAAAAAGCCATGTTGAACCAACGTCCTCTCAAGAAAGTGAAATGGAGGAAGAAATTGCTCCAGTAAAGGCTGAAAGTAAATCTGAAAACAAGATTGTATTTCACAAAAAATCAGTTAATAAAGATCTAGAACCATTTAAAACGGAGCTGATTTCTGAAAGAAACCTTGAATGTCAAACTCTGGAACACATGGATGGGGTAGAAGTTGATGAGGATTTACTGAGCGGTAAACTAACTGAGGCTAATGGTCAAAAGAAAGGTCAGGAACTGAAAGTGGAGACAAGTACCATAAACAAATACCTTGATCAGACCAATCTCAATAGTGTTACTGACAAAAAGAATAATAAAGATGAAGAAACTGAGACAGAGTTAGGAAAAGAAAAATCAGCATTTCAAATGAATGGAAAAGACAGTGACATTAAAGTATTATCAAACGATGACTGCGTAGTTAAAGATACCTGTGAAACTAAGGCAGGGAGTGATATTGAACCAAAAGTTAATAATATTAATAAATCTATTCCAGAACATGAAATAAAACCATTGACTTTTAAGGAATCTGCAGTAAAACCATTCATGAATGGTGACATCATGGTAGAAGACACGAAGGACAAAAAGAATGTGGACTCTAAGTCACGTCTGCAGAGTTCACCTGAATTTGAATCTGGAGAGGGTCTTCAGCCACCAGATGAAGTTCCCAAGTGTGTGCAGAAAACTGAAGAAAAACAGCTTTCTCCCGAAAGATCTGCCTTTGGCACTGCTTCCACACCAGCACATACTGTCTGTAAAGAAAATAACCTGAATAGTGAAACAGAATCTATGGAAACTGAAGCAACTGAGGATAAGAAAGTTGCTCCATCGCCTGTAACCTCAAGTGAGGAATCTAGCTTGAGTAGTCACTTTGCTGATCAGAATGGTGTACAGACATATAAAATGGAAAATATTAATGGTGAAAGTAAAATAAAAACTGTTATTACCGAAGTGACTACCACAACATCAACCGTATCTACAGAATCCAAAACTGTGTTTAAAGTTGCAGAGACTGTAGCTTCTAATGATGAGAAAACAACAGTAGTATCATCTACAGAAAATTGTGCCATATCCACTGTAACTACCACCACTACTGTAACTAAGCTTACCACTCCAGCTACAGACAGTAATGTTGATGTCATTTCTGTGCAAGAGCATAGTAAAACAGTGGTTACGACAACAGTAACTGATTCACTGACCACCCCAGAAGGCACGCTGGTGACTTCCATGACTGTCAGCAAAGAATATTCTACAAAAGACAAAGTAAAGTTAATGAAATTTACAAGGCCCAAAAAAACTCGTTCTGGAACTGCCTTACCGTCTTACAGAAAATTTGTTACTAAAAGCAGTAAAAAAAGCATATTTGTATTACCCAATGATGACTTAAAAAAGCTGGCCAGAAAAGGAGGGATCAGAGAAGTTCCTTACTTCAATTACAATGCAAAGCCTGCCTTGGATATCTGGCCATATCCATCCCCAAGGCCAACTTTTGGGATCACTTGGAGGTACGTACTTTACATTTTTGAGGAAAAGTGTGGGATGTGATGAAATAAATTGAATTTTAAAATATAAGTGATAACTTGCGCGTTTGGGCAGAAACATGTTTTTGCTCTTTAATATTCAATAGTTTTCTATATTGTTCAATAAAGAGAGAATGGAAAGCCTTTGTCCCGTTGGTTTGGTTAGGTATTTTAAATACATTTTGATTTTAAAATATAACTAATACTCTGTTGTTAGGTACCGACTTCAAACAGTAAAATCATTGGCTGGAGTGAGCCTTATGTTGCGGTTGTTGTGGGCATGTCTCAAATGGGATGATATGGCAGCAAAAGCTCCACCTGGGGGAGGAACTACACGTACAGGTATTACTTTTTTAAATTTCTGGGTTTCTTAATGCAAAAGCTCTTGCTGTTAATTTTGAGTATTACACTCATTCCAAGCATTTCTATAAAGGCTTGATGTTAACGATGACATTTTAATTTTTTTAGTCAACAGTTTGTACTAGTTGCTGTTTCTGTACCTTGAGTGTATTGGGTTGATTGGAGATCTAGCTTTTAGTTGCTTTCTGTTAGTAATATATTTGGACTAATTTGTTGTAGAAACATCTGAAACTGAAATTACAACAACAGAAATAATCAAGCGAAGAGATGTTGGTCCATATGGAATTCGGTCAGAGTACTGTATAAGAAAAATTATTTGTCCCATTGGTGTACCAGAGGCTCCAAAAGGTATGTTTGTTTATATTTTTTTTTTTTCCCCCTTCCCATAAGCTCCTACAGAAATTAAGGTAACTGGATCTTTATGTTAATTCAGACTATCAAGGGAGCAAATATAGCTTGACAAGAACTATTTGTTCACCTATAGGAAACAAATGAAGCATTTAACAAACTGGCATGACTTATCTGAAGCTGAAAGGCCTTCCTGTGTATAAAATGAGACTGAAAAAGACACTAAATCTTGCTTTACACTTCAGTTTTATGATTGAGCTTAATATGTGTGTTTTTTGACTGTTCTCTAAAGAAACGCCAACACCCCAGAGGAAGGGACTGCGATCAAGTGCACTAAGGCCAAAAAGGCCAGAAACACCCAAGCAAACGGGTCCTGTTATAATTGAAAGTTGGGTAGCAGAGGAGGAATTGGAACTATGGGAGATCAGGGCATTTGCTGAAAGGTAAACAAACTCAAATGAGCGTTTAAAGAAGGCAGTTTTAATTTGTGTGTGTATATTAAATGAAAGTTCCCACTAGAGAACGCAAACTTGGTAGCTACAATAAGTGCAAGTGGAGCTACGTTGCGTTTTTACTGTGTCTTTTGATAATGATAGTCAAGCTTAAAGTTGTAAAGCTAAACTATTTGCTGGTACCAAAACTAATTTATGCAGATCTTATGATTTGTGAGAACTAATAATATATTAATTTCTCCATGCTTATAAACTAATCACTGTTGTATGCTAAAAGGCGGTTACTGTAATGCATGGAAAGGCTTTAGGCTACTTTTGGTATGATTTTAAACAGTATGTGTTTAAATACTTCTGTAATACAAAGAAAATGAATGTGTACAGGTAGAGGTAAACTGAGCCTGAAAATATTCAAGTCATAAAATGAACATTCTCAGTATTGCATGCTTGGAGCTGGAACAACATTTTTGAGTCTCTTGGAAGTAATTGTTTTAAATTCATGGTATTACATAGATTGTTTGCAGTCTCAGATGTAATTATAAATTCCAGTTTTGATTAATAGTTTCCTGTAAGGTGTTGCAGTAGCTTAGCATCAGAGTATTTCAGGGATGTTGCGTGCAACTTCAGTAGTTTTTCAAAATACTTTTAAAGCCATGACCAGTTTTTCATTGATCCTCAGTCTTGACGTTTGTTCTTGTAAGAGCAATTAAACTGGATAAAATGAAATCCAGTTCGATGGTTGGATTTTATGTGGTGGTATAACTCACTTTTGGTTGTGTCTTTGGCAGGGTGGAGAAGGAAAAGGCACAGGCAGTTGAACAACAGGCTAAGGTTAGTGAACAGAAGGCGGCAGAGGAATTCAAGGCCCAATTGGAGGCTCAACTAAAACACCAACGATTGGCTGCCCAGCAGGTGGGGGAGCTATGGGTAGTCCCACCTGGTAGTCCACATGCCTTAGAACATGGGAAGCAAAGTTTATCTTACACCATTTTTCAAATAGTTTCCACTTCCTGTGCAGACTAAGCCATCAAACGATGCTGCTCCCACCATGTACATTTATTATTTTGAAATGGGGTTAAGGCAAAGATTTGGTTTGGATTGCTATTTTTCCCACCACCACCACCTAATTTATAACACTTTTAAAAGGTTTAGTTTGTTTCCATCTTAAAAGAAGGCTGAGAAGCATCAATCTCCAGGTAAGGTCAACAGTGTTCTGTGGTGTAATGGGAAGCTCCCTTGGTATATAGCTGATTTGGGAATACAGCTGCGTTTGTTCTTTGTGCTTCAATCAAACTGAATCTTTTGATTTTATCCTATCTTAAGTTGGTTGAATGAAGCCCATTGATAATTTTATATAAATATATGTAGGTAGGTATGTATAGATGTGTGTATGTGTATATAAATAGATGCAATTAAAATTAGGAAACCAATGCCATGTTGGTATTTCACATACATTATTAATAACTGTGCTTTTTTTCCAACTTTCTCCTCCATTTCATATTCCCTGAAGAAAATACATTTCTGGTGAATGAGTGTTTCTGATTAATGGGCTTTACCACAATATAATGCTAACCAAATGCTGAAATTTAATAAAAACAGAGATAATTCCAGTAACATAGGGAAGAATGTTAGATTAGTTGGAATTTTAAGAGCTTACTGATACTATCCCTTCAGAAAGTGGCTCTGTAAATTAAATGTACCTTCTTGACTGTTATAGCACAGAAGGTTGCTGGGTAAGGTAAAGGATTTTGAACCTAATCTTTTTTGAGCAGGCTGCAAACTGGATTTATGGTTAAAAGAGTAATTTTTAAAATTACGTTCTTAATGGTGAAGTAGAATGACATAGTGTATTATTTTTTTTTTTTTTTTCCCATGTAACTGTTGAGATCTCAGTGCAGGCAGCTCTAAACTGAGGAATACTAGTAATAAACTGTGGTCACGTACCGCATACTGACGTAGGTGCAGGCTGAGTGCGCATGGTCAAAGCCAAACATAGATGGATATCTTTCAAAGGTTTTTAACCTTTCAGATTAATCTGAGACTAATTCAAAGGTTTTTAACCTTTCAGATTAATCTGAGACTAATTAATAAGTTCTTTGAAGTAAAATGTGCAGTGAAATTAACATAAGCTGAGGGTTTTAAAGATGCTATAAAAGAAAATTGCTGGCTGTGTACTATGAGCAGACCTGTAGTTCTGCAGGTCAAGGAGCCTCATGGTATAGGGTGTGCAAGCAGCTTATTCTTCAATCCTTTACAAAGTGAACTAAAATCCTACCAGAGTCCTTTATTTTTCAGTACTGTGAAGAGACAGCATTTGTTTTACAAAATCTGTAAATACTAATTATCCCTTCGTTCAATTTTTTTCTAAATTCTGTAGAAACGGCTGGAACAGCAGAAGCAGATACCTGCAGCAGGTGTGGCCCCCGCAGTCACTACATCCAGCAGCACTGCAACTACTGTCTCAACACCACAGAAAGTTGTGGTGGGCCCTTTAGCAGGCCCAGTCCCCACTGGAACCAAAGTAGTACTTACTACGAAAGTGGGTTCTCCAGCTACAGTAACATTCCAACAGAACAAGAATTTCCATCAGACTTTTGCTACTTGGGTTAAACAAGGCCAATCCTCAACAGGTAAGTAGCCATTTATCGTGGAAAGAACGTGTGCTAGAGTTCATCCTGTGTACGGCATCTACATCTTCTCCAGAATATATAGCATTATTACACTTCTTGTTATCTTTGCTTTTAACTCTCTTACTAAGTCAGCAGGACGTTTCTGAGATAATACCTGTCTAATTTTTCGTTGTTCAGGCTTGCTAGGTGGTCTTACTTCTGACCTGTCTGATTTATTACTGACAGTTGTTGTTCTAGTAGTCGTTGGTAATGAAAGCATTCTATGCTGTAACGTACTGTTTCCAAAAAAGAAACTTGACCAAAGAAAGTATGACACATTCAGAAATTACTGTAAAAAATAATCCTGTCGTTTGCTGTTTCATACTTGAAAATAGTCATTTCGTTGACTAATTATTCTGCTCTAAAACTGACTGTTCTGTGTACCTCAATAGCCACTAGCACAGCTGCCACTTCAGCCACAACCATTGCCAGCACAGGGCAGACCTTCCAGATCTCAGGCAGTCCAGTAACGATGGCAGGGAAAGTGATAACTAAGCTGCCACTCCCTGCAAACAGCAAGATTGTTGCCGTCAATGTGCCATCAACTCAAGGAGGTAGGGGAAAGGGAACTGAATTCAAAATGTATACCAGCTTGCTGATTAATTCTCCATTGACACTATTTTTCCAGTTAAATAAACTGTGACTTGAAGGGGGAAAAGTATTATTTTATATATATATACACACACAAGTTTCTAGAGCTTATCCCCCCGTATTTGCATATTTGTGTCTGTAGGGGGAAGATGCAAGTTTTTTGCCTGTAAATTATTCTGCATCTCATAGTGCAAAATTAGAAGCTTTATTTTTAACAATGTGGAATGAAGCATGCTTTTTTCATTATTGAAATTACACATCAACAAAACAACTTCAGAAAAAAAAAGCTGCTGTTCTTAGTTATTAATGCCTACATCTGCTCTTCACTGATGAGCAAGAGTTTGTCTTCAAACTAAGATTAGCATTTTTTCTTCTTGCCTCAGGAAGAGAACTTATTATTTTGAGATTTGTGAATGTATATTGAACAGAAAAGCTCAATTCTCTGTCTCTGTTATACGTAGCATCTGAGGAAGTCGTGAAGGCTGCTAGTTTTGTATTGAAATTTCTTAGGTGAGAGGAAAAGTATTGCCCATTTTCTTCAGCACCACAAGCTTGTAGGTGAAAGGTTTATAAACTGATCTCCTACATCTTAAATTAATCAGGTTATATTTTTAATGGTTGTATAATACTAATTTGTGGCACCGTGTCAATGCAAGGACTTATTTGCAATTATCGTCAAACTGATCTTTGTGAAGATTCATTCTTTCCTTAATCTTTTCTAAAATACCTATTTCTTAACTTAAAATGTAGTTGGATTATCGACAAAGTGTAGTGCTGCTTCTTTTTACAATATGACAAAGGCTCTCCCGAGAAATGTTGAAAGACTCAAAGGTGTTCTAGAAACCTGGAGACTGATTTCTAAATGCCACCCTGGAGTTGCATTTACTTGTTTTGCTGGCAATTATGTCATTAATGATTCTCAATCTTTCTTTAATTAGGTGTTGTTCAAGTTCAGCAAAAGGTATTGGGTATCATTCCATCAACTACAGGTGCAAGTCAAACGTTTACTTCATTCCAGCCAAGGACAGCAACTGTAACCATTAGGCCAAACACCACAGGGACGTTAGGAACAACAAGCACTTCACAAGTAAGATGTTTTTCTGATTATTTAATGCAAAAAATGTGGGTGCATATATTTTAAGTTATGGGCAGATACTAAAAGTTCTGTATAGTCACGTTTTAATGTTTTTGGCTCGTCTCAGCAATAGTGTTTATGGATCCTTTATTCCAAGGAGGTACAACAGTTCTCTCTAATTGGAAAAACTAATAGTTCAGAGCTTGGTAAGCCTTAGTGGTGTGGGCATAGATGAAAAAATACTGGATCTGCTTGCATCTTGTCATTTCTAACCATATTAAAAAAACCAAAACCAACCCAAATTTCAGGGCATATCCCAGCAGCTTTTTTCACAAGTTGATATATGCTTTCCATTTTGGTGCACGTAGGTAGTGCAAGGGACACCACTCCGCCCTGGTATGACAGTAATACGGACACCACTTCAGCAGTCAACGCTTGGAAAAACCATCATTCGAACACCTGTAGTGGTGCAACAAGGTATTCTTCCAGCCAGTAGGTTCATTTTAATATATAAATTTCCAGTGTGACATCCATGGTTTGTTTCTTCATAAATACTTTCTGTAGCATATGTCCCAATACAAAAATACCTCATTTTCACGTTTTGACTTCTAACAAGTGCCATTTGTGACTTTTGAATGTTTTGGTTGCAGGCTTTGTCAGTGTTGTTCATGATTGATACTGGAAAATCTAGTGCTCATTTTTAAGTCCGTTCATTTGAAAACAAACAAAAAAAGTTTGAAATAATTGTGCATTGAGAAAGTTTTCTTTGTTTTGTTTTGTTCTTTTTAAAGGCAGGCTAAGTGTTTGAAGTACTCCCTAAGTATGTGAATTGAAATAAAATAGAAAATATTTTGCAGACGTTTTTCAGTCAACCACGCAGGCACATGGTTTCTAAAGAAAATGTATGTGCAAACTGCAGCGTTTGCTTCACTTGTCTGATTATACACTATTGCGAGTTGTTGTGACTCGGAGGTTTGCTGTGCTAATGGTGAGAATGTTGGAAATGTGCCTCCTATCATAAATTATTCTCTTACAGGTCAGACACAGCAAGTGGTGACTCAAATAATTAGGGGTCAGCCTGTCTCAACAGCAGTTTCTAGTACAAGCACAGCTTCTTCCAGTGCTGGACAGAAGACTGTCACAAGTCCTGGAACACCACCTCAGCAAACACAGCCACAGACCCCATCGCAGCCCCCTCGCCCTCAGCAGGGACAAGTGAAACTTACTATGGCCCAACTCACACAACTAACACAAGGACAGGTAAAATCTTTTACAACCTCTGGGTGTGGAAATGTGCTAATACTTATCAAGCCTTTGGATTTCAGCAGTGTAGTGTATCTGCTCATAAATGTATGTTTCAGCCTTCATTTAGAATGACCAGTAGCATAATTACAGACTGAAAGAAGCTTAAACGGTATATGTAAAACTTTAGATACCATTTCCTATTGTATTCCCCAGTAATGTAATCAGCATCAGGAAAGTTTAGCAGTATGAAAGAAAAGTCTTTGTGTTAATAGCAGTAAGGAACATAATTATTTTGTATGGCCTATTTTGTAGACCTTCAGAATGTGATGTTTGTTCCTTGTCTTTTGATTTCGTGTGAAGATTAAGTTTTCATGCATGTTATCCAGAGTTTTAGAGGAAAAATCACAGTATCTGGAACTGGAGGAGGAAAAAGTTCTTAGAGCTTCTGCTTAGATCGTGAAGGTCTGTCAGCAAAAAATACTTTAGAGTCAAGCATAGGGTAAAAATAGACTTCTGTGAGTTACCACAATAGCTATTCTTCAAATTATAAATAATATATGTAAATGATTGTCATGTACAGGCTGCTTGTTGCCAGATAAGATTTTCATAGATGGAACAAGACTCTCAGAGAGTTTGTTTTCACATCAAAAGACTCAGAAGGATTTTTGTAGGGACCTTACTCTGTTCTGTGGGTTCACAAAATGTGGAATTATGCATCTGTGTGTTGGGATAATACTCCACCTTCTCCATCACTTGAGTTGAGAGTGATGTCATGAGCTGCCTAAGTGTCAGCTTAAGCAACAGATTCACAATACATTACAGGCTGAACAGTCAGTCATGAAAGCTGACAGTTAGGTAGGATCTGATATGCGGTAAGGAAATGTTTCCAATGCAGAGAACTTTTACACAAACTGTTGGAATTCTTGAGAAAGTAGTTAATAGTGTGTCTAAAACTGTCCATGTTCTGTATTGTTTGTAAATTCTAGGAACGAAGATATTCTATTTTAGCTGCTTTCTGGCTAGGGTTCTTGTCAATATTTGGATGAAAATATGTGTAACTAACTCCAACCCATTAATCTGTTGATGAGAGAATTGTTGAAAGAGTATTTTATTATTTCATGATCTCAGATGTTAGTTTTGGATTTTGGGAATGTGGTAAGTGGTGAAAGTATTGAATTCTGAAATCCAAACCCCTAATTCTTCTGGTTTTCAGCAAAGTCTGTTTAAGAATTATATCGCTAATACATCAATATTAACTTTTTTTTTTTAGGGTGGCAGTCAAGGATTAACTGTGGTAATTCAGGGACAAGGTCAAACTACTGGTCAATTACAATTAATCCCTCAGGGTGTGACTGTAATACCTGGTCCAGGACAACAGCTTATGCAAGCAGCTATGCCAAATGGTACAATTCAGAGATTTCTTTTCACCCCACTATCAGCAGCTGCTACTACAGCTAGCACAACTACCACAACAGTTTCTACTTCAACCTCGGGTAAGCATTGTTCTGTTCAGTGGAAAAAAAGCTTCAATTTCTGTAGCATGGGAGTTTTGATGGAGTTGGAGATGGTCTGTTATTACAGTACGTCTGTTGGAAGTGTATTATAAACTTAGAAATCTCTTGAATTTCTGTCTAGAGCTTTACAGTAGTTCTAAAAGGTTTAAATTGGTAAGGCTCATAGACATGTCATTTGAAATGAATGGAATACTTGTTTTTTATCCTTCACAGCTACAGGGGAACAGAAGCAAGCTCTACAGGCACAGCCAACATCAGTGCTGCCACCAATTCAGCTGCAGCCTCAGAGTCAGCAGCAAGCCCAGCCTCAAGTGCAGAATCAGAGTACTCAGCCTGCGCCGCTGGCCCAGCCACAGGCACCTCAGCCAGCATTGCAGTCTGAAACCCAGACCCAGCCTGAATCTCAGACTCTGGCATCTGTTGACTCTCCTGTCACACCTGAAGCACAGACATCTAAATCTCCAGTTCAGTCTCCAGCACAGACCCAGGCGCAAGGGCAATCTCCAGTGCAAGTCCAGAGTCAGCCGCAGACTGCAGTCCTTCCACAATGCCAGTCCCAAGTCCAGCCTCAGCAACCAGCTCAGGTGCAGACTACAACCCAACAACAGATTCAGATGCAGCCCCATGCTCCCATACAAATTCAAGCTCAGCTGCAGCAATCACAACCTCAGGTTCAGACTTCTGTCTCAACCCTTCCAACTACTCAAAGTTTAAATCAGGTTCCTGTGCAATCCCCAACTCGTCCTCAGCTGCAACTTCAGCAGCCTCCAACAAAAGTTATTACAGTGCCTCAGCTTCAGCAACAAGTTCAAGTTCTCTCTCAGCTTCAGTCACATGTTGTGGCTCAGATACAAGCCCAACAAGGCAGTGTGCCCCAGCAGATCAAGCTTCAGTTACCTATTCAGATCCAACAAACTAGCCCAGTACAGGCTCACCAGATTCAGAATGTGGTAACAGTTCAAGCAGCTAGTGTTCAGGAGCAGCTGCAGAGAGTTCAGCAGCTCAGGGAGCAGCAACAGAAGAAAAAACAGCAACAGATAGAAATTAAACGTGAGCACACCCTTCAGGCTTCTAATCAAAGTGACATTATCCAGAAACAGGTAAAGTTAACAGAAGGAAATTAAAACTTAATGAATGAAACAAATCTCATTTTAAATGCCTGTTCTTGTTAACAATGTTAATACATTTGATAGGCAGTTAATTTGATTCTTTCAAAGTTAGTGCACGATTGCATTTTGGCAATTTCATTAAACATTCTGAGTTAATTCAGCACATCAAGTCAATTGTACCATGTTTGCAGTCTTCTGGCGCTTTGATTCAACTTACCACTAGCTGCTGGGACAATACATCTTTATTCTCAGTTCAGGAAAGATAGGTTATAGATAGGAGAGCTGATGTTCAGAACACATGTACAGTACTTTCATTGCCTGCTATAGGAAACTGAGGTTTCAAAGAGGTATCTGAAATGTAATGCTGTTGGATGGCTGCAGGGCTTAAAAAAATACATATCTATATATGTATGAAAAATAGACTTACCATTTTTTAAAATGAAAAAAACGGTCACTGAAGAAATACTGTCAATTTACATTTAGTCCCTAGGTTTCAACTCAACATAAGCAAAATATCCTACTCTATGTGGGAGGGAAATGGTGTTAATTTTCAATTTCATTTTCAATTCTCAAATAATTGCCTTAAACAAGCACTGCCCCCTGATAAAATCAGTTCTATTTTGTCACTTACTGAAATAAATAACACTAACTTTTTCTTTAACTTCAGAAATGTCCTGGTTCTCCCAGTAATATTATGAAATACCGGCTAAAGTTTTCATATTTTATTTTGGATTCTGTATCATCCTACAGGTGGTTATGAAACAGAACGCTGTCATAGAACACTTGAAACAAAAGAAGACACTGACTCCAGCTGAGAGGGAAGAAAATCAGAGGTGAATGTGCATCATAGTGCATCTTTAGATGTGAAAGTTTTGCATTTATAACATCTTATAATGGTGTAATAAAACACTGGTTTGTAAAAAAAAAAAACAACAAAAAAAACCCAACCGCTTAAAGAAATTTTGCTAATTTAAAATTGGTTACAGTAACTTTTATAATTATGTTCTTAAAGTAATTGAGTCGTGTATATTCTCAATTTTATTTCGATTACATGTTTTTAAAGTTAAATGTATTGCACGTGTGTGGAGCTGGGCACAGATTTTAAATTTAAGGTAAAAACCAAAACCATCCTTAAAAGGAGCATAGAATGGAGAATTAATTGTTCTGTTGCAAAAAAGCCTGGGTTTTGTTTGTTCTTTATCATGACAGTTTATTTCCATTCTTACCTGCTGTACATCCCACTCTACGGAAGGAACTGAAGAGTTGGAAGACAGTTCTGTTTAACAGACTAAATTTTATGCTTGAAGCTGCTACACACAAATTTGGAGTGTTTGTTGTTTCTCTTGGGGTTATTTTGACCCCTTTTCGCTCATGCAGTTGCTTCAGTTGGATAATTGCAATTGTGTGTATTGTCAGTAAGAAAAAGAATAGTGTTTTTTATAAAATTTTAGTCATCAAATCAGAGTACAAGCTTAGTTGATGACAACAACATTAGTAGGTGCTACTTGCTTAATGTTCACAGTTGCGTAAAGAGTAAGATGTATTGTGGTATACTCTGTACTCTTAATTTAGTGGTATCAGACAGCCAAATTGGTATTTAGACTGACAGAAGTCCAATTTAATAATTAAAAAAACCCCAGAGTTCTAACTAGTGTGGTTCATGGTACAGCTGTTTTTCCATCTCACTGATTTATTTTTTTCTTCTCCAAAAATGTAATTTGGGTATCCTGCCTGGTGAAAAAACAGACTAAACCAAGTAGATGTAGTGCAGGTAAAAAGAGCAAAGTAAACAAAATTGTATGGCCCGACAAAACCACTAGGATGTTACATATGTCATCAAAATACAGATGTGTATCAAAAGACAGTATGTCTGAGTCTAAGGCTACAGAGTTAGCAGCAGCTAGTTGTCCTGGCCATTGCTGTTTTGTTGCTTGCTTTCAGCTCATATGTCAATGGGAGTTATTTTTCATGGTCACTCTGGCAACGAGAAGCACTTAGTTTCTAGTGGGTTTGAAATAGAATGGGAAGGGAAAAGGAAGTTCAGAAGAACAAAAATACATTCATTTTCTAATTGAAATATAAAGCAAATTAAGTGAAAATTGCAGAGTAAGTGAGCAGGAAAAGAGATTTATGGTTGAGTGTACAACAAGCAGATGAAAATTTAATGTTGAGTTGTCATCAGTGAAGAAATTGGCAACTGTTTTATTGTGAATTCTATACGCTGAAAGACATATGTCAGTCCTTATACCAAAACACAAAAGCTTAGTAATATTTGGTGGTCACTGGAGAGTGGAAATGTATGTTTTAGGAGAAGTTACAGGCTTCCAACTTGCTTTCATCCTACACCAGAGTAAACAAAATCCAGCTCTTTCAAACTTGTTTGTGAAAACTGAACTGAGTGTAAATATCTCTCATTGTACTAAAGCCTAAGCTTTGTTGGGAGTTTTATGGGGGAAGGGGAGGAACAATTATACTCGGACCAGTTAAATGAAATTGGGACTGGCTGCTTGAGCCTAACTAGGGACTTGATCTCTCCCTGTGGTGTTCTAGTAAATAAGTATGAGTGGGAACAATGCGTGTTACTAAATTTACCTTGTACATCTTAAGAAATAATTTAGCTTGCAGAGGCTGGAGAATTAAATTATTCTGCATTCTCAGCTGGGGATAAGTAGGCAGCTCAGCACAATGTACTTTTTCTTTATTTCTTCCTAGAATGATTGTGTGCAACCAAGTGATGAAATATATTCTGGATAAGATAGACAAAGAAGAAAAACAGGCAGCTAAGAAACGAAAGCGAGAAGAGAGTGTAGAACAGAAGCGTAGTAAACAGAATGCTACTAAGCTCTCAGCTCTACTTTTCAAGCATAAAGAACAGCTGAAAGCTGAAATATTGAAAAAAAGAGCCCTTCTGGACAAGGATCTACAAATTGAAGTGCAGGTGAGGACAGTTACTCTCAAAGACTAACTTGATTTTAAGCTGGGGGGAATATTTCTGTGTTAATATTTAATTTATCTGTTTGCTCAGTGAGATTTTAAGGAAGCATACAGGAAGAAGTTCTGGTTGTAGATACCTGGATCTCTGCGAAGCTAGCCTGAAGTCCTTTTTATACTGCTTGTTTTTTATCTGGACTGAAACTACCTTGTTTTCTAAAACAGCTTCTGATAAATTACAGCCAGTGGGTCATAGTAGGCCAAGAGTGTCATCACTTAATACTATGTGACTAGTAGGCTAGGCACGTTAAAAGATTTGCGTGTTTAAATGGCTCTAATTATTTTCTTTTGATAAATCCCCATGCTTAATATCTAGATTTTAGTCCTGTCCTGGAATAATCATATGAAGTGCCTTCCTCTCTATTTATTCATTTAATATGCTTCAGGAGGAGCTAAAGAAAGACTTGACTAAAATTAAGAAAGAGAAAGAAAAAGCCCAAGCAGCTGCAGCAGCCGCAGCAGCCGCTGCAGCCGCAGCAGCCGCCGCTGCACCACCACCACCACCGCCACCACTGCCACCACCACCACCACAGCAACACGCAGCCAGCGTCGTCTCCTCCTCCTCCACCACAGTCCCAATGCCAGTATCCTCCCAGAAGAGAAAGCGAGATGAGGAGAAAGATTCGTCGGCTTCCAAGTCCAAGAAAAAGAAAATGATTTCTACTACCTCAAAGGAAACAAAGAAGGACACAAAGCTTTACTGCATCTGTAAAACGCCTTACGATGAGTCTAAGTGAGTAGTGAATGCCGCAGCCTTTTACTGTGTATTCTTAGCTTTGGGTTTAGTATTTAGCTGTTAGTGCAAGGTAGTTCTAGAATTGGAGATAAGAGTATCAGGTGTTATTGCAGTGATCACTAAGGTATAAAGAATAAAGTCTCTCTTTTCCACTAGCAGTTACAAAACTATTAACATACCTGATTTATACTATTAATGTACGTGATTTGTATTTCTACTTGTTTGCATGTTCCCATTGTATGACCTTTCTGTCTCACATGCACATACTCTTTTTTTTCTTTTTTTCCTCCGCTCTGTTATTCTTTCTTTTGCCGTTTTGCCTCTGCCTCAGAAGCAAGTGACAATTTGGTTTGAGCAATTTCTTGTGAACAAGTAGCTGATGTTCTTTAGAAATAGCTTTGGTACCGTCTTCCGATAAACGACTTTTTTGTAAGTCAATAGCCAGTAAAGGGGGTTCAAAGGTGCTGGACTGCAGTTCACTTTGGACAATGTTTCAGGTAGAAACGATTTCCATGTGTTATAATTTACATCCCAGGGTTGATAAAAAAAATGAGTATGTAAGCATTTGACAAAGTGAAAACTGCAGTTCTCTGTAGTTTGATTCTGACTGTGAATGAGGAAAAATATTTACATTACGTATGAAGTTTGTGAAGAAATTTAGTAAGTGGTGGAGCAGAAGATTTAAGTGGGTTGCAGGGAGATAGTGTTATGCATTCCTGCTGAAGCTAGAAGTGACTAACATCAGTAGCTGGTGATGGTTAACATCTGATAGCTGTGTAGAGATGTATGTAAAATAAATTTGACTTCAGACCAATTCCAAGTGAGTATGTATCTGCTCAACAAGTAACAATACCAAAAAGTATTAATTGGTGCCATTTGGTGGTGGTTTAAATGCTGATAGCAGAAAGAAACCACAGAGGTGGAGTAGTGCTTTCACTCCAGTAATGGTTCTTCATTCCAGGCTTAGGGCCAGGACTAGAGGATCTCTTGATGTTCCTTCTAGCCTTTTGTGGATTTTAATTATTTTTTTTTTATGTGAAGTTGAGGTCTTTGGGGTTTTTTCATCTTGGTTGTTCAGTAGCTCTGACCAGGACACCGTTACCTCAGTGTGGGAAATCGGACTGCTCTCTGTGCTGCTGTTTCTGTAGAAACAGCAGACTTTGATGCCCTGGTGGTCAATTCACTCTTACTTCTAAGGGATGTCAGCAGTCACACTTAATAACGTTGCTAGACTTTCTGTCACCCAGTAAACTCAGGAGGATACCCTGTTCTCATTTTGTTGTGATACCGAATAAAGGTCTGTGTATTACTGCTTCTGTTGTTAGTAAGTGATGGAACGGTCACAAAAATAAGAGGAGACGAACAAATTCTGTGAGCGAAAGGATTTGATGGTCAGGCAAACTCTTTCTGTTGACTGTAGTGGGCGTTTGAGTAAGCCAATGAAAAATGTGGTCACAGAGTGAATTTTGGTAGCCTGAATCGAGAACTGTGCTTAAATGCACAGAACAAAAATTCAAGAAAATGAAATGTTAGTGACTTAGTACCCTTAGCAATATGATTCAGTTCTGCTGCTTTGCTTTTTGTGAATCCTAAATCTTATGTTCTTACAAATGATGACGGTGCTACTGAGCTACATTATCCTTTCACTATTTGGAAAGGGATTAGTCAAGTTTTAAAACAGTTTTCTGGCAAACATTTTTTTTTATTTTCAAATATATATATAGGCATCAGATGCTTCTCTTTGGGCTGGTGTCTCTTTTCTACTTCAGAAAAAGATAGATGTGCTGCTTGAAAAGCTAATTTGTGGTATATTATGAATACCCTATGCATTTTTTAGGATGTAGTAAATCCTCAAAATCTGTGTTGTGTACTTCATTGCGAATCTCTTATGTTTAGTTTTCATTTGTGATACTCCAGGGTTATAGGGATTTGCTCATAATGTTTTCAAGGATGGCCAGTAAGGGTATCTTTCCAAGATTCCTACTTAGATTCCAACTTATTTGTTAAAGCATAACATGACACCTGTTCCACATTCTAGTGGCAAGGTTTAGCATCTACACCTCGACGTGAATGTGCTTCCACATCGCCAGGAGCAAAGAGACACAGCCCTTCTTGGGAAGAGGAGGCAGGCTGAGCCATTGTTGGTAGTTGTCAGAAGGAGTTATATCTATCTGTTCTTTATGGGTTGCGTGATTTTTTATTTTATTTTGATTTTTAGGATTTTTTTGACTGAAAATTAAGAGAAAAGGCAGGATCTGAGTAGCAGAGCGTGTGCACGGGTCCAAGAAATTAGAGATGCTTGTTTTGTGGAACATGTGCTAGCTACTGTCCTGTTGCTAGTGTGTAGTGTCCAGGGGGTGCTTGCAGGCTGGCAGACTAAACTAGGATGGCAGTAATTCATACGGCAGCGTGTGGCAGGTGGTGATGGTCTCCAAAATCCAGGAAGATCAAGGTTCTGAGTCAGCTTGCTTTTGCTTAGGCAGAGAGATGGATGTGTAACTTCGCCCATCTGGTTGTCACTAGTCATAGGTATGTTTTGAGATATCCATACACAAAATGACAAACATCCTTGCATAATATTTTACAGTTTTGTCACATCATTCTGTGCAAGGTCCCATTCATATGATTCCGTACCTGGTTCCCTTCACTTTGTGTCATACCATATCTGGTTCCGTCACATAGCTGTGTCTGAGAGTAGACATTATTCTCTGCAGAATAGTCCACATTCCAGTTATTGCAATTTTGAGTAGTTTAATATCTGTTTTTCAGTGTGCGCCCCTTCCAAAAAAAAAAAAAAAAAAAAAAAAATTTTAAAAGTATGAAAACCGTGTCCTGGCCCCATTTTCTTTCGTATCATGTTATACCAATATGTATCCTACACATGGCTGGTATGCATGTTCTTCGTAGTATACTTGTAACTCCTAGTTGGTGTTTGCGCTTTGCTTTTGTTTTTTAAATTAACTGAGACCTACATTTTCAAATCTTAAAGGAAATGTTTCAGTGGCTTTTGAGCTACGGTTTTGAAAATGTAAATCTTTTTCTTTGGCCTTGTCTTTTTGTGCCTTTTACAGTTTTTCACACACACATTGGCGACATACATTTTTAGCCCAGCTTTGTCAAAGTCTGGTTACATATTGTTGTGCATTTTAATGAACTGTCAATTTAAAATTGACCCAAGTGACCTTACTGACAGTACAGCTGCAGCATGAGATGTTAGTTTGTCAGGACAGAATGCTAGGAAGCAGAGAAACCGAGACAGAAAACTGACGCAGGGCAGCAAGAAAGTGCATCAGAGAGAAATGCAGGGAAAAGTGCCATGCCATTTGAAATGACAATTACATTGTCATTTTCATTGTGAATACTTTTAGGTTCTATATTGGCTGTGATCTTTGTACTAACTGGTATCATGGAGAATGTGTTGGCATCACAGAAAAGGAGGCTAAGAAAATGGATGTGTACATCTGTAATGATTGTAAACGGGCACAAGAGGGCAGCAGTGAGGAATTGTACTGTATCTGCAGAACACCTTATGATGAGTCACAGTGAGTTCTGATAAGAACCTCTTATTTAATGTTTAGGTAGCAAACTGCTCTGACTGTGGTTACCTGATCCTTGCAAAGAAAAAAAAAAAAAAAGAAGTTATTCTGCATATGTTGTATTCGTTCGTAATACAAATTGCTTTTCAGTAATTGTCTTCCTCTCCAAAATGTGTCTATACAGTAAATGTTTAGGAAAAGAGAAATTTTCAGGGCGGTCAAAACGTATTGGGTTTTGGTTGGGGTTTTTTAGTTTGGTTTTGTTTTTTCTAAACGCCTTGTACTTTAAATTGGGATTTATTATTATTTTCTTTTATTAACAAGGGATGGTTAGATTAAAAGACAAACGTAGTATTTAGTGGATTTATTTTTTTGTGTGTGCTTTAATCTGATCTGGATAGAAAGCATAATTTTAGTATGGGGGTATATGGTTGGTATCTTTTACTGTAAGGCTTTGTGTCATAGAATACCCCTTCTGTATTCAGCTTCCTTATGAAAAATGTTTGTACAGAGTGAAACAAGAGCCCTAGTTGTAGTGCAGTTTGTGCAAAATGTATCTTGAATTGTTTTGGAATACTGGTTGGGTGAGACTTCTGGCATTACACTGTTCCTTTCAACTCTAAAGCAGAGGAATGATTTTTGAAATCGTGATTGCTTGAAAGTGTGTAGTATAAAATTTAGAAACTAATTTCAAAATGGTCTTAATTTAGCCTGTTTGTAAATACAAAAGCAGTTTGAGTAGCGTAATTAGAATTTGTCAGTCTGAAATATCATGTTACGCTTGTATTTAATCACGCCAAGTATCTGCTTGTGTGCAGGAATTTGCAGGTTTATGTGTTTAAATGTGACCTTTGAATGAAGTAGATCAAGTCACTAACATCTTTTTGGATTTGCAGATTTTACATTGGCTGCGACCGATGTCAGAACTGGTATCATGGGCGCTGTGTTGGCATTTTGCAAAGTGAGGCAGATCTCATTGATGAATACGTGTGTCCACAATGTCAGTCCACAGAAGATGCCATGACTGTGCTCAGTCCACTAACTGATAAAGATTATGAAGGTTTAAGAAGAGTGCTACGTTCCTTACAGGTGAGAATAAGGATTGCAGCAACACGGAGTGCTTTACTGTATAGGGCGTATCTAGTGAGTCTTGGGGTAGGCTTTGAGTTCTCTTCTAGTAGTTTTGCCTTTTCTGCTACAGCTGCAGAGAATTTCTAAGAATTTTGGTAAAATAATTGTGTGGTAACAGAAATCCTCAAAGGGTAATGTTTTGCATTGTCTTATATTTTGTAGACGTTTATGAAAGGAAATGAATTTTAGAGTACTTGGCAGTGAAAACAGTGGCCAGTTTCTAGGTGTGAAGTGCCAGGCACTCTCAGTAAATTCATTACATACTTTTCTGTGCAGCCTGTTTAGCACAGTATCCTGTTCAGTCTGAATTTCACGTTGTTTCCCGTTTTGAAGACCAACTACTCGGTCACTGACATTGAGCTTTAAGCTTTCCCCAGTCATCAGATGAGAACTAGTTACCGTTTCATATAACACTGCGCTTTTCCTTAAGTTCAACTCTAGACTCCAACAGATAAAAGTATAATGAAAATATTTAGCGATTAAATAGTGCTAATGTAACGGAATTTTTGTTTTGTTTTGTTATATCTTGTTTTCCTGACAGGCTCACAAGATGGCATGGCCATTCCTAGAACCGGTAGATCCCAATGATGCACCAGATTATTATGGTGTTATTAAAGAACCAATGGGTAAGTGTTTCTGAGCAATAGCGTGAGTGGGTGGAGTTGGGTTTTTGAATATCAAATTCATTACCTGCTGACCCGTTGCATCCAGGGATCTTAAAGACGTGTTTTGCAAAATACACAGGTTTTGCAGTGAGGCAGATGAAACAATGTGATTTCTCACTGATACATTCAGCAGTTCTATCTATATATTTAACATACCTACGCCTAGGCTGGCTCCTTAACTCTAATTACTGTTGGTCTAATGTATAAAATGTGGAATTCATTGCAGCAGTAGGATAGAATTCCTGGTTTTAAATTATTTCAAGAGGATAGTTCTGCTATGTTTTGCTTTGTTTGGATTTTTTCTGTCTTTGTGCATCAGTTCCTCCTACAAAGTGTGGGGTATGTACTCTGCAGTTTGAGGAAGAAGTGGTGCTAATACAGTTGCGTGACATGCAGCTTAAGATGGAGTTTAAAATTATTTTCATGACTAGATAGTATACTAAATTTTGTATTACATGTAATTTGTCTTTAAAGCTAATGAACAAGAATTGATTCGAGTTGGGGGGGGTGGGGGGGGTGGAAGAGATGCTGCAGCTTTAACTGTTTTTACCCTGATCTTACTAGACCTTACCTGTTAGCTAGGAATAAGCTAGATAAACACTTGGATGTGAAACGTCTTGGGAGAAGCTACCTCCTGCCCAAAATGGTGTTGCTAAATGTTACTCCTTTCCTTCCAGTTACTGAACCGACACCTTTTCGTATGTCTAAATGAGAACTAGCGTATCATGTGAGCCTTCCCACCTACTCCTTACTGATCCAAGAGATAGGGAAGTTAACCTCAATATTTTGAGAAGATTGTAGTATGTTGACTGAAAATAATAATTTGCTTAGGAATTGTGTCCTTTTCTGTTACAAAGTTTAGGATTGTGCTGTTATAAAAAGGCTAAACAACTGCTATTCCATAATTGATAGGTTAAAATTTATAAGGAGAGCTCTAATAATAATATAATTAAGCATATGATGATTTAATGGAGTAAACAAAAGTGCATTTAGCCCTTTCTAACTTAACTAGCAGGAAAATACACTTGTAAGTATACAAGTAAATATATGTAAAACACCCTAGGTAATGCAGGCCTGTCTGCATTTGTTTTCACACATTCTGGCATTGCTGGCAGTTCAAAATAAGCACTTTAAGGGCATTTTCCAATGGCAGGTCATTGTTTTTTCCAGCTAAAAGTGCCACTATATGTTTAGACAGCTATATTTATAATTGGCAGTTCTCGTTCCTCTTTTTAATTTACATTTGCATTAAAATAGGACAATTACTGCTTACTTCACCCTTCTGGTCTCATCAATGTGTCTAGTCAGTAAGAATGAGAGCAGTAGCGTTCTGCATGATCCTGCACTTGAAATCTTTCATCTGTGCCATGTGGTAATGTCATATGCCCGTGAAAATTGATAATTCATTCAAAGCAAGTCATGAATTCAAATAAAAAATAATCAGGAAGTTTAGACTCTTGGTCTCAGTGAGAGCTGTAAAGAAAATAAAGTACAAGTAACTGAATCCAGATTGTCTGACTTCCCTCCCCCCTGCCCCTCATTTCTTCGGAAAAAACAAATAGCTTCCTGCAAAAGACCCAAGTTTTCCA
>JAVJGI010000001.1:123267203-123281426 GCA_035590275.1 Ibycter americanus | reverse complement strand
TTTCCAAGGTCATTTTGATACTTGCATTTTAATTTCACTGTACACAACATACTCATGCATAAGTGTTTGTTCTGAAGGAGCCCTACTGGTGTCACCGTGTCACAGCCAGCATTCCTGGAAAAGCAGCTAACCTAGATAGGCTTTGTTTCCCGTAACCTCGACAACATGAACTTCTGTTGGGGAGGAAAATGTCTCATTGTAATCATCTTTGGTTTCTTTAAAGACCTTGCCACCATGGAAGAAAGAATACTGAAACGTTACTACAAAAAGGTCACGGAGTTTGTGGCAGATATGACCAAAATTTTTGATAACTGTCGTTACTACAATCCGAGTGACTCCCCTTTTTACCAATGTGCAGAAGTTCTTGAATCGTTCTTTGTACAGAAACTAAAAGGATTTAAGGCAAGCAGGTAAGCTAAAGTGTTCCTAATCATAGACGTTCTCTTGTCCCCTGAACTCTTCTTAATGCTTTTTATAAGCTTACCTTGCATTCATACATGGATTTGCCTCGCTGTGCGCTTTCCCGGACAACTGCTTTTCTTTTAAAGGAAAAAAATATAATAAAATCTGTTCTATAATAGCCAGCTGTCATTTTCTGTCAAAATTAAGGCTTAAATATGAATTTGTGGAGGTTACTTTGTAATGTTTGTTCAGAATGAGTTGTTACGTGCAAATTTGGGCAGCATCATAAATGTAGAAAATTTGAATGGCACTTTTAAGTCATCGCTGCAGAAAACTTAATGAGAATAATTTCTAACCAGGACAAATACTGTGTTCTGAGTTACGATAATGTTCTACTGTGCAGTAAATACTTTTCATGCTAAAAAGAGACAATCCTTCTGTGAAGCCTATAACCCAATGAAAAATGAAAATACTTTAGTTTTTACTGCTTCTCTCATCTTTTTGTAACTGACCCTATTTGAAACAGAGGGAATAAGTAAGGTTTAAAGTAGTAGAAAACTAAACACAATTCAAAATTCACTATTTAAAATGAAACTGTCCTTTTTTTAAATGTTTTTCTGTGGAAGAATCAGTGTAGAGTATTTCCCTGACATAGACATTCCTGAAAAAGAACGTGCAGCTCTCCTACAAACTCTTCTGTTGCTTGCCTGTTCCTTCTCGTGGCACGTACATGGGAGTTGTACGGCACTAGTCAAATTATAATGTGGTATTTAGTACAGCTGTTGCTAAAGCCAGCTTACTCCAAACGCGAAGGGAGTATACGGATTTCTCCTGTATCGCTGCTGTTCGCCAACATAAGCCAACTGTAACGGAGTTACAAATGTTGGACGCCTTCCAGCATTACTCAGAAATTGTCTATGTGTAGTAGTTAACTTTGTCCATCCGACTGTAACAGTCACAACTGTAACCGACTGCTTGTCCAGGATATTAATGCAGGATTATACCCATGTGTAATTAACTAAATGGAAAGCTTCGTTTTATATCCGTTGTTGTGGAAGCTGTCTGAGTTTCCATATGCAACAGGAGTAGGACTGATAGGAAGGGATGAGATCAAGTGGATTAGTCCAGCGTTTTTCTTTCCAGTTTAATACTGTATTAATGATTTTTATCAGGTAGTTTTCAACTCATGTTTCTGTCATCTTGCTTTAGCTGGTTATCCAGCATTCACTTGTGCTTGCACACTAATTTCATTGCTGCATCTTATTTGTTATTGTTTTTCATTTATACCATCCATGTTCTTTCTTTTCTTGCAGATTGTGATATCTTTAGTCTGAACTTTTTAACTGGAATCAGAACTGGATGTTGGGGTCACTTTCTTTTATTGTACAATTCGATGACATTAAACTGCCCTAAAAATCCAGACCATTTGTCTAAAAAGTAAATGTTGTTGGGTTTTTTGTTTTTGTTACCAGCACAGCCATACTGGTAAACTTAACTGTATTAACGAAAAAATTGTCCCGTTCCTCAAATACTGTATTGAGAAAAATGAAAAATTCATCTTGGAAACCATGTATTTTATTGTTTTATTTTCAGTCACTAATAAAACTGTGAATGTCAAAGAGGAGTTTTGCTGAACTCTGATTAGCAAAAATGTGATTTTTAACATGCCTGTTCAGTTTTTTTTCTATTAAGTTAATCCAAAGACTTCTTGAATAAATTTAAGCAAAGTATACCTTATTATAAATACTCACAATTACAAATGTCTTTCTGCTTTCCTTTTGATGGACTACTATTATGTAAATACAAGAGTAAAACTGATTGCAGGCATTTTGGAATATTCCTGCATTTTACGAGTACTGAAATATTTGTTCAGGAGAAAATGTGCATGAAAGCCAGGATTTTTTTAAGTGTTCCTTTTCCTGAAGGGGAAAAAAAAAAATATGGAAGCAACATGGTGGTAAATTCCCTCATTGTGATTTACCCTTGGCAACACCTTGCAGCAACTGTGTTCTCCAAAATGAAGGGTGCTTAATTCTTCGCTTTCTTCTGTATTCTGCAGGTCCCATAACAACAAACTGCAGTCTACAGCTTCTTAGAGTTCAGCGTGTTAACCTAACACACGAGCAAGAATCTGGTTGTCTGAAAATTTTTAATTAAGAAGCCAGATGTTTTTAGTCAGGTTATCCTGACAAGACTTGATGTAAAACTGCGTTTTTATTGGTCACAACAGTCAAATTATATTCTTGGCTTATTTTGTCCAAAGGACAAAGAAATAAAAATCAGCAGCACCACTTTCTTGTCAAGATCAAATTGTTGTACTATTGTGGCAGAAGCAGGAAAACTTTGTTTTGTTGAAGGAGAGAGAGAAAGAGAGCAAGAAAAAAGATACAGTAAATGGGGTCACGTTTAACTCCATGGAAATGCCACGTCTGTTCTTCAGTGAAGAAGCTGGTTTAAAGTCCACACAGAAAACTTTGACTGTATTTATTTATTGTTGCAAAAAAGACGCTTTTTTATTGCTGCCCTCATTTGTCAGCTAATTATTTTTTCTTATAAAATCCAGCCCCGGTTACATGTAATCCATTCTGTATCTTAACATGATTCCTGTAGGTAAAAGTACAAGAAGACCTCTAGATGTCTTTTCTTTCTATGAAAGGAGCTGCTATGTACACATGTGCACACACAGAGAACTGGGAATCAACAATGAGTTTATCATTCATGGTAGATAAAAACAATTAAGCTTGCATAAAAGTTGGGCTAAGCAGTCATGGACTACAGACTCTGTTGCCTTGAATATAACAGTACAATTTGTCATTTACTCTGCACCAGACTGAAATGAGTAAAATCTATTTGAAGGTATCTTGTTTGTAAACATTTGTCAGATTCTAATTTTTTTCTTTTGTATTAAAATTCAAAATATGGATGTATATGAAACAAAATAAATGGAGATCGTTGTTCTCCCCACAGACGTAGGTGTCTTTGAGTGTGCGCTAATATGTTTGTAACACTTGGGGGATGTTCAGGAGTACAGATACTACAGGTAATAGGGGAGGGAAGCGGCCAGGCAGATCTGACTTTATTTTGCTCCGAAGGTGCCGTTTACTACCTTTCATTCTTGAGCAGCTGTTAGCCCTTCGTAAGCTTTCTACAGTGGTGCCAAAATTACTGTAACAGATAAGGTGGTAGGAAGTATTTTGTGAAATGTCACTGCCCGCCGCTGAATGAAGCGGTATTTTGCCAAGTGCTCTAGGAATGTAAAGTACCGAGTGTAATTGTATCTCGGAGAGGCGTTCCGGGCCGCTCCGTTGTTTCCTGTGCGAGGAGTGCTGCTGTGAGGGATAAACTGAAGTCGCTAAGGAGATGCCGATGGCAGGTGACGTTGCTTTTTCTGTCCGATCTATCACTTTGGCATTGCGTATGTAAATGACTCGCTCCTTTTACCTGTCTGTAGTTAAATCCGCCCTGGTTCATGTGCGGCTCTTCAAGCGTTTGACTAGCTTTTGCACTAATTCACGGTTACCTTCTGTTCTACAGTGGTCTGGGATGTACCTGGTTTATGAACAAGCTCCTTTTGGGTTTAACCTCACACCTTGCTATGCAAGAACCTCTTCTGTTATTTTTCTTACAAAGATGTTGCTACTGACCACACTTTCTTACACTCACAGGCTCAGGTGTACAAGTTCTGGGGTAATTTTCTCTAATAAAAACCCGTGGTTTTTTTTGTACGTACCAATGTTGTCATTTAACCTATATGTGGAAATTAAAAAATAATTGTTCAATGTGAAAACAATAATCCGTTTATGCTTCTCAAAGTTAAAGAAGAGTAGTTGCATTTAGGTTATGTTGTCCTTTGACGTTTAAAAAAAAATGCTGCATATTGTATGCATTGTGTTTTTAATGCAACAAGGAAAAAAATCTCAACTTTTAACAGCATTTTAACATATCCTGCATCTCATCCAAACTTCACAGTATTTCTGTACTATTTATTCATATATAAATATATATGACATGATTTAAAACTTTCCTACCTGTAGGCAATAGATTGCTATGTTTTTAACAAATTGTGGCAAACTGAAGAGTACTTTTTTGTACCTTATAGGACACATCATCCTAGACAAATAAAGTAATGTGTTTGACATTGATTTGGTGGTGTTTCTAATGAAACATTTGATAACGTTATCGTATGTAGGTCTTGGCTTTGCCAGATGATATATGAACTGCCAGTGAATCAGGCTGATTAGGGAAATAATCCATACGTACAATTTCTTTGTGCCGAGAGCCTTTCTTAGCGTTTTCAATTGCCGTTCAGTAGGCTGAGGTACTTTTCTCGATTCATTAGTGGTGATCTTCTATAGTTAAGTGGTGTTACTGAAAATACATCACTCTTAATTAATATTCACCTTCCTTAAAATCATGGTAAGGTCATAAGTTTCGTGATCTCTGTTCAGTCATCCTCCTCTTTGTATTTTTATAAATTATTGCAACATTTGTGGTCATATATTGTAACACAGATTTTGATAATGTGAGCTATTCCGGCTTGGTTTCCTTTTTGTCTCATCAAACAAAATCGAGGCAATTATCCTTGGTCTAGATTTAGTTCACACAACAGGTAATGGGGATTTAAAGTAGAATAAATAATTGGGCTTACCCAGAATCTTGGAGTAAACCCCTGGGAAGGCAGGAAGACAGCAGTGTGCCCATACACCTGGATTTCTGTATGTTGGCTGCAGAATACCCTGCTGGGGAAAACATTTATTACTGTGGAGGTATCAAAATTACCGTGGCAGCTGGTGTTGAAGTGCCGTCTTTTTTCAGTGGGGTGAATGCTGTGGGGTTTTGTGATAGCAAGTGCGAGAGTGTGGAAATCCACTTGATCCAGGGAAATTTTTTTTTTTATTCGGTATGTTAGCATGGGGTAAGCCTGGTAAGAACAGGCATTCCACTCCTGCTCCAGCTGTATTTCAGCTGGGCTGTGAAATCCAGTGGCTTGCTGCTCACCTGTTGTGATGACATTTTAAGGAGCGAGCTTCCAAGCAAGAAAGGAAAGGTAAGGGGGCTTGGTAACACAAAGGAGAACGCAGAATCAGCTGCTGTGCAGGCTTGTGTCTACAGCAATGGCTGTTACCTGAGAGTGGTGCAGATGATGTGTGTGTTATTGGCATTTTACTCAGGCTTTGGATGTCATTAGCACTGGTGTACTACTGTTTACCTCCTCCAAGAGACAATCAAAATGAGATCTAACCGTGGATGTTATTTTTGTACCCACGCTTGGCCTGTTTCAGGTGACAATAATGTCCTGGGGGTGGGGAAGGGTGCTTAATTGCTCCTCTGGGCCAGTGGGTGACTGGAGACTTGCTGGGTAGCCCATGGACTTCAGTTGAAAATAGAAACAAAGAAACTTGAGATGCGCATGTAACCCTCTCTCCTTCCTTCTCCTGTCCCTCCCAGTCCACTCCAGCGCTTTGATTCACTGCCAGGAGCAATTGTTCTGCCAAATCCAAAGCCCCCTCAAAGTCTCTCAGGAAAATTCCATCTCTATATGCTGTGCTCCATGCAGAATCTTTCACGTTACAAAAGTGAGTGAGTATATTTTTTAGATAGACACAAGCTACGAGTAAATTTCTGTCCTATAGTAACAGCCCTTTGGATCCCAAAATATGTTTGCTCTTGGTATTTGGCCCCTATTCCATATCAAGAAATACTGCACACATTGTGACACACTGCCCATCCACTACTACGCAGCTTTTCAGTAACGCTAAGTCAAGCTGCAGACGTGTATGACAGGTAGAATCCTGTTAGAACTACCTTTGCTTCAAACCAGAAAATGCTCACGTAAGCCACTGCTTCCTGTTCCAGGTCACATCACGTATATCACTGTGTATGTAATTTTTTTTTAAGCTAGACTGCATTTTCCCCTTTTTTTTATCTAAATATCTATCTTTAAATCCCCAGCAGACTTGTCAAACAAGGATATGCCTTTGTTTGTTATCATTACATAAGCTTTTTGGATCTTCCAGAACCCAGGAGGCTGTGAACTGGGAACCCCGTGAACATTTTTATCAGTTTCTTTTAAAGATTTACGATTTGTGAATACTGACTCTTGGAACAGCAAACATTAAGATCCCCTCTGCAGCAGTTTCATAGGCTCTTACATCCCACCACATTAAAGGTACTAAAAAATTGTCTTTGATTCGAAAAGTAACTTTACTGATGTGCAAGTACAAACTTCATAATATTTCTCATGGGAAAATGACATCGGGTACACGGTGCTAGGGCCGAACTGTTAAGGCACTGACAGCGTAACCAGGCGTACACAACGTGCGTGCAGTTGCAGGCTTGTTTTGCATTCCTTGGCGTGAACTTGCGCTGTTATTTGTAAGCCTCATTGGGCATTTGCGTTGCGCAGTTACTGCTTTGCTTTCAGTTCACGCATTCAGATAATTACTCAGATAATTACATAGCTATTTTGTTTACTTCGTGTGAAAATCCAACTCTTGAAGCACAATGTCATCTTTAAAAGTAGTATGGACATGTTTGAGGATACCAAAGCAATACACGTGATGCTTATTTTGTTGGTTTCTTTTGGATCAAATGCGTGTAATGCTTTAGGCAGAACCGTGTGAAACAGTGGAGATCTTCTATAGGTACAGCTACGGTATCATTAATGTCTCTTCAGGGTTAAGGGTTTGAAAGTGCAGTTACTTCTGTACCTAGAAAAACACCTCCAGAATTTTACTTTACAATTACTACTGGTTATTAGGGGTGCGTTACAGCAGGGGAGGCAGTAATAACCTGTGGCTCTGGAAACAGCTGGAGCAAATTCGTGGCCAGGTAACATTCCCCGCACTGGCTTCTGTGCTTAACTTTGCAATAGAGAGGTACCTAGTCAGGACATTCGAGTAGTGTTTGCTAAAGCTCAGAAGCGAGTGTCCTACCGCACCCAGTTGCAGGCTTGAGGAGAACTACCTCCCGCTGCTGCTAAACCATGGCCAGGTTTCTTCTGGTAGGGGAATTCTGCTGCTGCCTGTGTCCTAGACGGAGGTTACTGACGCCTTATCTGCACTTGGTGTGAGCCGCCTGCACTTTGCGGTTCCTCTTCCTGTTGAATCTCTTCACGTAGCTGCTGCTGCTTCTAAGCAAGCCATCCCCTGGCCTCAGGCGCCCGCGCAGGGACTGCAGCAGGTTTGCAGGGATCTGTCGTCTCTTGTGGTAGATGTGACCCATCACGATGTATCTACTGCCTGCAAAATAAACCAGACTTTTGTGCTGTGAAGAAAGCGCAAATTCATTCACTGTACTTGCTGGGAGGGCAACGGATTTATGAATAGACGTGAAGTCGTACCCCGCAGGAACACATCCTGAACATGTGGCTTAGTGCAGCAGCACCCTGAACTTCAGTGGGACTTGTGGGTTGTGCTTGCACGGAAATAATGATTTACTGTCTAGCGTTGCAATGAGGAGGTTTTTGAGGGAAACACTGGGATCTGATAAACTTGCATTTAGAAGGAAAACTGGACTACTTCCAAAGGCATCAGCTTAAGCTCCTGCTTAATATTTTAGCAATCCTGAAAACTCTTGCAATCATTTTGCAACCAGAAAAAGTTAAGGACGGACCATACTGCTGCTTCTTCACACAATTCTCTTCTAAAAGTTTAGAGAAACTAGGAGGGAAAAGCCCTCCAGCTTAAAAGTAAATACATGGGTTGATTTTTATTTTTTCACAACATCCCAGGATAAGCCTATTAAACTAGGGCAGACTAAAATTGCACTGCACACAAGAGGAATAGTGGAATGGATTTAGCTGGAATTACTTACCAAGTTTAAAGTCTGGACACGGTTTACTGCAGTTTAAAGTATCCACAACTAGAATGTGAACTCGAAAGAAGAAGGCATCAGGAGTAATATACAGGCGACTCATCTTGTATAATCCATCGCTGTTCACCAAAAGCGTAATCAAGTGGACTCTATTCCCCAGTCTTTCCATGTTATAAACAATTCCATTCACTGCTGTTTTAAAGGAGGGGGGGGAGGAGGGGGGGAAAGCCAAGCATCAGATTACATACCTTGGTGGCAACTCAAGGTATATGTGAAGGCTCTCATTTAAAATGCTGTAAAGTGTCAGCAGAAATTCGTTGGCTCAGTAGCGGGCAGTCTTAAAAGCAGGAGTTGCTTCAAATAATCAGATTTGTTGAGGTTATCACCTTAGTCTCTGCTGAGTTACTAACCTTCTTGTGTTTTACAGATCTGAGATGTTTCTTAGTGAAGTTTATAAAATGTTTCAAAAGTGATGTTTTTAGTAGTTTTCCATCCTGATATGTAAAAAGTGGGCGTATTTAAATAAAATTTTCAAATTTAAAACTTCATAATAAAGTACAAAGCTAACCTGCTAATGAAACGCTTTGGCTTTTGAAAGAAAAGACCCTTGTCATGCCAAGAGGCAAGGGCACCGAGTGGGCCGTGCTTCACACGCAGTCATTTCAGGCTGTCCGCCCAATATTCTGGTTTTGGCAAGCGCTGAGCTGACTACAGGAACCAGAAAACAACAGATGTGAGGCAGGTAAGGCAAACAGGACTTCTGTACACCTGCCTCATGGAGTGAGAACTTTGATTCAGTCATTTATTTTTTAATCTGCAAAGAAACAAAAAGCACTCCCTGATGGCTGCAGTGGAACCCTGGCTGGTCTGTTGCTCAGACTGTCTTTTTCCTACCTGCCTTTTTCAATTTAAGAGATGAATGAGACCGCTACTTGTTGAAGGCTAAAATATACAAAGGTCGAGTCGCTATAAGGCCTATGTTTGACAGGAATGCATGAGAGTGGTTAAAAAATAAAAGAATATAGCATCTGTAGAAAGCACTTCCTGACTTCGCCATTTAGAGAAAACAGATGTCTCGTAACGTGTTTATATTCTACAAATGGAAACATCTGTTACCACTAGGCATGTATTTTGCTTATCTCTTAAAATACTGTGAGAAAAAGTTGGTATCTACTTAACAACTTCTTAAGCGCAAGGCAAGATTCCAGTCAGAAAATGCTTGTTCTTAAACAATACAAAACTGCCAGGCTATTTTCTACCATCTTTAGCCACATCAACTTGGACACCAGGACTAAAGACAGTGAATCCTAAGGAACTTCAAGAATTCTCTATACGGAGAGGATCACAGTTTTATTTTTGCTTGGTTCACCATTTTATTTTTATTTGAAACTTCAGTCCCCAAAATCACAAACTCGCTTTAAATAGTAAGAGGTAAGTACACGGCTACAATGTTTAATGTTAGAGTATCTAAAACAGTTGGTCTTTTCAGTTCTGTTGACCAGCAGCAAGAACACTATTGTCCTCCAAGCAGTGGAAAGAAGAGGAAACGGAAAAAAGAGCAATACTAGCCCAAGGCAGGGAAAGGATAATGTAAGGCTTGGTACCATTTGTACATTTATAAAGAGCTGTGATGGGTCCTTTTAGTGTCCTTAGTCATTATTTAACATACTCGGTGAGCAGTATCTTAAAAGCAGAAGTGAAACACCAATCATGGATGAACAAAGAATGGCTCTGCTTTGTCTGTGGGGTGCGTGGAGGACACAACTTACCGAATTCGCTGGCACAGAAGGCCTCCGCTTCGTCTCGCTCTTTCCTGCACTCGGTCAGACACGCCTTCTCCTTATCGCCATCTAGAAGAGGCACAGACTGAGTGGCAGCAACCGGCCCCTTCGGGATATCTCATCCAAATTGTGCTACCCAACCTTTGGAAAACTCGCCACATCCTTTGCCAGAGCAGCCTGCCCCCTTACCTTTCTTCAATGCGCTGAAGTGGTACAGCAAGCTGGATGACTGGCGGTTGGTGACCCAGGAGGGTTTGGTGATCTTTTTGAAGGGATCGGTATGTTTATAGGGGATTATCTTGCCCGGTCGGTTGAAGTGATCCAGTGCGTCTGGATCATCTGACTCCACTGCGCCAGAGTCTGGAAAAGGACGAGCCTCCACTAAGGATGTCATCTTTTGGTAGGGAGATGCTGCCTGGTGGAGGTGGGCCGACACGCTGTTGGCAGCCTCGGCCAGCCGTCTGTCCGCGTGCTTTCTGTTCGTGTGGTTGAAATCAAAGGAGGCAGGAAAAGGCCCCTCGGTCGGGCTCTCCAGAGGCAGGGCCCCTCCATACTGCAAGAGGTGTTTCCTCAGCCCTGTGCTGTTTTCTAGAGAAGGCTTGGTACGTTTCTTTTTGTCTGAAGAGAGGGAGAGAATCTCTGGGGGCTGTGGCCGCCGCAGGTCGGTGGGAGGCAGAAGCCAGCGTTCCGTGCGATTCTCTCTGGCGCTGCTGGTGCCCCAGGCTGGCAGTTTGACTTGGCCAGATGCAGCGTCTGCTGAACTGTAAGCATCTTTGCTGAGAATCTGACTGGGTTTCTCGACGTAGGGCAGGGATCCTACGCGAACAAAAGAAGGAGAGAGTGAATTAGCATTTTAATTTTTTTATTCCATGTGCTTCTGAATGGGCAGTGCCTGGCAGATTCGAGGCTCTGGTCTGTAAGTAAGGCCGTCAGCAATAAGACAATATAACTGATAAATAGTTCAGCAGATGAAATACAGTAGAGCTCCTCATTCTTCCGTACTCAGGCATGGAAGGCCCAGTGCAGAGAAGGCAGCTGTGTGAGCAAAACACAGGAGATTTGCATTTTTACTTTATTATTGTTGCAAATTAAAAACATGATTTATAAACAAACCCTTTTCTCAAAAGCCTGAATCTCCAGGGAGCATCTGAGGAAACAAGGTTCACATTGCCATTTGGGATGCTTGTTTAAAAGACCATGACAACAGAACTATTTGGTTTTCCCATCCATGGGATGCCTTATTGACAATGTCATCTGGACTCTTCAGCGGCTTTGGGCTTTGAACACTTCTGAAAAGATCTTTATCCACAGTTTTGGATCTCTGACTTTTGCACTACAGCTGTATAGTAGCAGCACCATGGTCTGGTAGCTAGGCTGTTGCGCTGCTGAGGAACAGTTATTTCAAGGCTTTTCTTAAGTTGAGAGGACAAGGGTTGAGAAGGGGGGAAGCGTCTGGGAATCTAATGAAAAATGGAAAGGCTTAATGACACTGCGACACTGTTCACACAAGCTGGACAGTCACCTAGGCCTTCATTTATACATTCACCTCGATCACTTTGACCTCACAAAGGAAAATGACCTTCTATTTAGCCTGGGAAGAAAGAGATTTCCTCTTGCAGTTCATTTTCCTTGTACTTTAGTCCTTCACTGTATGCCTTTAGTTAGCCAGCACAGTTTAAAAACAGTTCACCCACACACAGCCGCTGCCTGGGTGTTCACTGTCTGTGGTTAGCATCGTGTAGGAGGCTGATCCTAACTCCTTATGTGAAAAGAGATATTCGACATACACAGATGAACAACGTCCTGGTTTATCTTCTATAACTGACTCAACTGCTGACCTTGCCACTTCTCCCCCTTTGCTCTCACCAGCTGCTGTCATGGGAAAGATTCCCTGATATTTGGGCTGGCCACACGTAAAGTCAAAAGAATGTCCATGAAGAACAGGGTGGAAGAAGTCCAAGCTCAAGAAATCAATAGGCAAGGGTGTTTTGGAGATGGTTCAATAGGAAGCTCTCAACCCTGAACAGGTGTTTGGGACTTGGTTTTATAAGTATATTTTCCTACCAGTTTATTGTGCCTTCTCAGTCATGGATAGTAACAAGAAATAGTTCATTTTTCGCTACTCGATCTGTTCAGGACCTTACAGCTCGTTCTCCTACACCCACACATTCATGTCTAGTTCTTGCAACCTAAGAAATACAACCGCAACATAATCAGCTCCTTCCCAATGGAATAGAAGTATATCTTATTTCTGTTCCATAAATGAGGTACTAAAAAAAAAAAAACCAACCAAAACTGTTCAGGTCAACTTGCTGCAGGCACACATGACAGCACAGGGCATGCCGAAATAAATTAGGAATCTGGAGTTTACAGGTGAGGGGAAGGAGACTAAAAGGGAAAGGTCACACACAAATAATAATAAAAAAGTCTCAGATGCAGAAGCAAGTCAAACTTCAACTGCTGAATGATGGCTCGCAGGACTCATGGCACCAGCTAGCTGCCTGCTTTTGGCAGGTGCTCTTAATTCTTTCAAATGCTGACAAATCCAATAGCACAATTTACATTCCCATCCCGCAAACATGTTGAAATGTTTCTTTCTTGAGCCCTTCTGTGATTACTGCTACCGCTTGCTGAAAAGACTACAGCTGAAGAGGGCTGCTCGGGCAAGAATGTGTAGTAATGTGTTTAGCCTCCCCTGATACCAAAGGCAAATATGCCCCAGCCCCACTTTGAATGTTAACAGACTTACCGGCCACTGAGCTGGAAGATGATCTAATGACAAAGCAGAGGAGCCAGAACACTTTGGTTGTCATTTTGAAGTAAAGTTTTTCCAGACTCAAAATGAACTGGAGTCTTTTATGCCCTTCCCCCGATTCATGCTAATGAGAGGCAGCCTTAGGGGAAACAGGAATCACTCACTGGACAACCCACTGGAGCAAGACCAAGCTGCTGCCTTCCCCGCTAGCCTCCCACTACCCCTGCCTAGGAGGAATGCGTACGGACATCCCCCTTCCCATACATACACCAGCCCATGCCGCCGGCAGTCAGTCACCTGTGTTTCTGTGAATAACATGTATGTTTTTAGCAACAGGTTTTTATTCTGGGGGAGGGTCTTGCTTCCTATGACATTTTATAGAGAAAATCATACGGAACAAATAATGGATTTACTGGATATGGAGAACTACATTATAAAGTGCAACTGATAGATGCTGGAACATGCATCACCCCTGCACTTCAGTGCCTGTAAAGGACGTACATTACAATGAAACATACTGAGGTATTTCTGGCCACCTCCAGTTACACAGCTGGTAATCTTTTTTAGTTTAAGGAACCAGTTTCAGTGATCCTTTTCAGACTGAAAAAATGCAGTAGTTACTGTCCAGTCCAAGGAAAAGCTCTGCTGACCCCAGATATAGCCTTATTTTTAAAACTGTATTTGCTAACTTGAAGAACTCTACAAATTTTCACACACCAAGCCAACCCTGATTTGGATTACTGAATTAAGTAGGTTTATTTCTGCGTTTCCAGTTGAAATGGGTGACCTTATTGCTAGACAGGATTGCTGTTGTGACAGTTTATCTCACTAGCTGCTACTGGATGTTGTGAAAAATTAGCAAACTCGTTCATGCCTTTAAGCTGTGACGAACAACTTAAAAACCCCATAAAAGCACTCTATCCCGGCTCCTGAAACCCAGTCCCCGACAGAAGATCTACCTATCAGTAATGCCTGTGTTGTGTGGCCCAGCTATTTCCTAGTTTAAACACTGTTTGTTTTGTACTGCCTTAATTAAGCAGCTTAATAGAATTCTTAAAAGTTCAGAGCTTTATCTCAGGCAGCTATGGGTGAAGATACAGAATATTAGCCAAATAGCATGCCAAACAAATGAAATTTTAACGTGTCTGTTAGTGTTACGTTTCTGCTGCAGCATTAATCCTTATTTTCCTCTGTTATTTAAACATTAATTCCAAAAGTATCCCAAGATAGCTATTATGGAAATAGGAATTTAAACGAAACATGAGGAAGAGCTCGCATGTTCTTCCTGTAGCTCATCTCCCGCTCAACCAGCAGGTGTACCTGCAGCAAGCCAGCGTTGGAGTGAGGAGGGCTGTGCTGGGGGGGGGATGGAGAGAGGGATGGGGGGAAGGAGGGAGGGATGGAGAGGAGGGCTGGAGAGGAGGGATGGAGGACGGAGAGGAGGAAGGAGAGGAGGACGGAGGGCTGGGG
>JAVJGI010000001.1:123243208-123264069 GCA_035590275.1 Ibycter americanus | reverse complement strand
CAGGGACCGGGGGGCCTGCGGCAGGGGGGAGCCGGGCGTGGGGCAGCGGGGGTGCGGGCCGTGCGCTCGCCTGTCAGAAGGGACTGGGCTTTGTCGGCGGCGGTCCCTATGCGGGGTGTCTCCGCGGTCACAGGCCGCTGCCTGGAGTGGGGCTGGTGGGGCCGGCGCGCCCTGGAGCGGGCTGTGTGTTCCGCTGAGCTGTGGCCGAAATGAAGCCGGTCTTTACGCGGTGGATCACCCTGGAGCTGGCCAAGGTGCAGCAGCCTGTCTCCTTAGCGGTGTAGCTGCCTCCGTACGCTGCTGGCTGTGCCGGCATAGCAAGCCCTCCCGGGGGGCATTCCCCTGTGCGTGATCTCGCCCTTCCCATACAAAGGGGTCGGGGTGCGGCTGGGTGGCGTGTCTGTGCAATACAGGTGTATGACACAGCGAAAAAATGTATTTAAAAGTATGTGCGCTATGGGCAGGAAGACCAGTCTTGCTCCTTAAAGCAATGACTGATGATGTGGCTGGAAGTGTTTTAAAACAATCTATGTGTGTCTACTGCTTTTGTGTTAGTGCTAGAGCTTGCAGTTACACCTAGGTGTTTAAAGAGACAGCTGTTATGTTACTAGTATCTTTGATCGAGTCAGAGGCTGTTACTGTATCTAATATAGACAAGTGTTCCTCATTCTCAAGTACTGATCTCGGTTTTTAAATTTAACTTTTCTGGGGTAAACTCACCGTTTATTATTTGCTCTGTTTTCAGGCCTGTTTTCCTCTGTTTCTCTCAAAAATCTAACAAGCAAGATGTCTACTAATGAGAATGCCAATACAGCAGCAGCTCGATTGAACAGATTCAAGAACAAAGGAAAGGATACGACAGTGAGTATTTTGATGCAGTTAGTACTTTAGCCGTCATCTCTTTTAAATATGAGTTGTAAAAGCCCAAGAACTTACAATGAGTGTATGTATATCCTCCAGGAAATGAGAAGGCGGCGTATTGAAGTCAATGTAGAGCTGAGGAAAGCTAAGAAAGATGATCAGATGCTTAAAAGAAGAAATGTTAGCACTTTACCAGATGATGCTACTTCTCCCCTTCAGGAAAACAGGAGCAATCAGGTAAGTAGGTACCCAGAACAGGCACATGTGGAGGTCTTGCAATATAAACTCATGCAGCGACGCTAGTATGAATCCTTTCTTGTATGGGGCACAGCATTACTAGGTGTACATTACCAGCTTAAGTCTGTACTGCTGACTCTACTGGACACAACACCCTTAAGGTGTAGTTTAGCCGGTTGTGTTTAAGCCTAGTGTAACAGTGGTGTAAAGCCCTTGAACAAGAAAAGTTTTCAGTAGTTCAGATAAGTGTAGATAAAGCTGTAGCTGATGAGGTTTTAGAGTATCACTTCGTGGTATAATCTTTTAATAAAGGAAGTGGTTGTAAACTGGGGTCTATTTATAGTATTGTATAGAAGGCTGCTGTGGTCATGAGGACACATGCCTCTCCCGACAAAGCATACATGTAACTTTTTATTGTGCAGGTTTCGGCACACTGGTCAGTTGAAGAAATAGTCAAAGGAGTTAACAGTAATAATATGGAGCTTCAGCTACAGGCTACTCAAGCTGCCAGGTAAGAAGTTCAGAGGTAACCGATTCAGCTGTGCAAGCCAGTAATTAGGCAAGGTAAAACAATTATGGACCTAAGCGTCTGCTTATGGCAGCAGCTATGGCTCTTACCAGACAGTATTTCAACAAACACCTGAGTCAATCTTAGATACAATGTTTAGGTGCATTTAATCTAGTAATAATTTTATCAAAATCACGTGGCTTTTGAATATTTGAAGGGCCTGAACGTTTTATTAGAAGTAGTAATTCTTTCTAGTGGTTTTGAGGTGGCAAAATAAACAGTAGTCCATCTTAGAGTTGTAGGAGTGATGATAATAAACCCTTTGTTAAAGCAAAATAAATCTCTTTAAACTGTATTAATGTGACTACAATATTTGAGTGCAGTGATCTACCTTAGAATAATGTGAACTGCAAGATGACTGGGGTTAGAACTATGCCAAGTTTCCTTTCTCCTTCCAAATCTAAAATCTCCTTTAGCAAGCTTGTATATTGCTGCCGTGCAGCTTCTGGCAGCCACTAACCTCTCTCTGCTGAGAAACCTCTAGCAGTTCAGATATATTATGACTCTTGCAGGTCTGCTTTATTTCCGAGTCTGAACAGCAGAACCTCTTGTATAATGAAGACATGCCAAAATCAATGTTAACAGAGGTTTAGGAAGCCTAGTGTTCAGCTTGCCTGTATTTCTCCTTCATGTCGCATTGCATTGCCTTCTCTGAACATTAAGGCAATGTTAAATCTTTCTTTTTGTATATATGGATCTTTTTAGACTGTTCAATCTGTTTAGATCTCTGCAGGCAAAACCAATGCTTTCTGTTTGTATTTTTCCTTAGGAAACTCCTCTCAAGAGAGAAGCAGCCCCCAATAGACCACATAATTCGGGCTGGTTTGATTCCAAAGTTTGTCTCCTTCTTGGGTAGAGCAGACTGTAGTCCTATTCAGTTTGAATCTGCCTGGGCACTTACCAACATTGCTTCTGGCACGTCAGAACAAACAAAGGCGGTAGTAGACGGTGGGGCTATTCCAGCCTTTATTTCACTGCTGGCCTCCCCCCATACTCACATCAGTGAACAGGCTGTGTGGGCATTGGGAAATATCGCAGGTATGTCAATACGCTACACAACTCTATTTGAGACCTTTTCCCTTATTTAAAATAGGAGGATGTTACCACGGACATGTCATGCAGCATGCTGAGCTTCTGGGGAGCTCTGCCTTAATGGCTTTCAAGTAAAGGCATGTTCTGCAATGCAGAGTATGCTACAGACAAGTCTTTATCTTCAGGCTGGGTATGAGATGTTTCATGCTGTACCTGGCAACCTGTGGATTGCTTCCGTATTATGGTTCAGTTCTGATAGAGCTATATAACCATGCTACAACATCAGGCTTTTTCACCTATCTCACTCAATGTTTTTGTGACTTTATCAGCAAGCTCTGCTCTGTGCGTTGGCTGGGGGGGTGGGGAGCAGATGGCTTCTGTAATTGTGTAAGTGATGGCTGATATTCCTTGCTTTGAAACAGCTACTTACTGGTGTGAAAGTACTGTGTAATGAAGCTTCTCATGCACCTTTCAAGATTACTTGATCTGCCAGTGTTGGATCCCATTCTTAAAAATATTCTGGTCAAAATTCATAATATAGTTAATACTGTCATTGCTGTGTTGTCATGGTTTCCAACAACTGTGCCTTACAGAGAATCTTCATGTGGAGAAAATGAGTTCAAGAAAAGCCTTGTTTGATTGGAGTTTTCTTAAACTTTGTCCTTTAGAGTATTTTCTAAACTCATTTATAAGAGCTTTTTGTACCTTGCAATAGAAGAAAACTCAGTCAGACTTTGACATTCCGTCAGCATTATATTATAGAACCCAGTCACGCAACCAATGATTATAATGCATTTGAAGTCCCATATTATGGGAAGAGCTCTGTTCTAGTGGTAGGGTTTCAAAGCAACATGCAAGTCCCTGCTTACTTATGAACTCTAAGAAAAGCTGTATAGAAAACATATGCTGAATTACCTCTTCCAACAGAAAAAAATTAAGCTCAGTGGCTTGATTAGAAAAACACATGCTTGTCATATGACTTAACTGTGTCAGTAGTCCTTTTGTCCTCTTATTTAGCCCTTAAGCAGTAGAAGACTTCATCCTCTAACACGTAGTGATTCTGTATGCACATGTCCCTCTTCTCTGGTCTTCACCTGGCTATTATCATTTTCTCAGGGGATGGCTCTACCTATAGAGATCTGGTTATTAAATTTGGTGCAATTGAGCCGCTGCTGAGTCTACTAGCTGTTCCTGATCTCTCTTCTCTGGCTGTAAGTGTGCAATATGATTCAAGTTACAATAATAAGTGAGTGAAAGTGCTCAAGTAACTAAACAGTTGCTAACCATTTATTTCAACTCTTGTAGTCTGGATATTTACGCAATGTTACCTGGACCCTCTCAAACCTCTGTCGCAATAAGAATCCTGCACCACCCATAGAAGCTATTGAGCAGATTCTTCCGAGTCTTGTTCGGCTCTTGCACCACGATGATCATGAGGTGTTAGCAGACACATGCTGGGCACTTTCCTATCTAACAGATGGTTCCAACGACAGGATAGAAGTTGTAGTGAAAACTGGATTGGTGCCACAACTTGTGAAACTCCTGGGATGTAGTGAACTGCCAATAATGGTAAGCTATCAGACATGCAGATTGCTGTTGGTTGGAGTCATGAATAAAACTGCGGTTAGAATAGTGCCCATGTAACTGAATGGTTCTTCTCACACATAAATCAGATGCTTGTCCTAGGTTTTGCACAGGTAAGGCCTGAGCTCCTATCCTGCCTGGAGATTGCCCCACATGTGACAGTCATCAACAGCAGTAGTCTATCAAGCTTCTTTACATAATCATTGGATTTAACACACAGGCCAGCACAACAGTCAACACCCTTTAAGAGCAAGCTTTAACTCTAAACTGCTGTTGCAAATCCAGATTCAAAGGACAGTGTTTAGAAATGGACTTTGTGCGTATTATAATTATAGTATAATACAACTGCATTAGTACTTAGTTTTTGTAAGCTCTGTCATGGGTAGTTGTTTGCAGATTAGCCTTGGAAAGTGTGCAGCCTTAGCATACTTAATGTCTGCATATGTAAGACGCAGGAGCTTAAAACTCGTCAGTACGTGGTTATAGCATGCTGTTAACTGGGAAGGCTACAGTGGAGGGGCATCAAGTACGGCTGTATTTGTTCTAGCACAGATGATACCAGTTTTCCCAAGTACTATTTTCACGTTTATTTCAGACTCCTTCATTAAGAGCCATAGGGAATATTGTCACTGGTACTGATGAGCAGACACAGATTGTTATCGACTCGGGAGCACTATCTGTTTTTCCAAGTCTCCTTTCTCATCACAAAAACAACATTCAGAAAGAAGCAGCATGGACCATGTCCAACATCACTGCTGGACGTCAGGATCAGATTCAGCAAGTTGTAGACCATGGTCTTGTGCCTTATCTCATTGGTATTCTGAGGAAGGTAAACAAACTATATTTACTGCGTTGAGGCTTCTGTTGTTATTGCTATCTGTGTTCAAATACCCTGCTCTTGCTTTCACAGGGGGATTTCAAATCTCAAAAGGAGGCTGTGTGGGCTGTGACTAACTACACAAGTGGTGGAACAATTGACCAAATTGTGTATCTGGTTCAGGCTGGTGTTGTTGAACCCCTACTGAATCTCCTCTCAGCTAAAGACAGCAAAACTGTGCTAGTTATCCTGGATGCTATTTCTAATATCTTCCTGGTATGTGGATGTGGTATGCCCAATCACTGCCCAAGCTGGTGCTAATGGTTGTGCAGTAGTTGATGCCACACCTCTTTCCTGAGGTTATTCCATGCTTGTCTCTTGCAGGCTGCTGAGAAGATTAATGAGACTGAAAAACTTTGCCTCATGATTGAGGAATGTGGGGGTCTAGACAAAATTGAAGCTCTCCAGTCACATGAAAATGAACAAGTGTACAAGGCCTCATCCACCCTGATAGAGAAATATTTCTCAGCAGAAGTAAGTGGCTGCAGTATGACTTTTTTCTACTTAGTTTTCTATTCTAGCACTGACTACTATGTTAAAATGCTACTGCTCTTTCAAAACCCTTTCCTTTTTCTTCCAGGAGGAGGAAGACCAAAATGTTGTACCAGAATCTACTGCTGCCAGTTACACTTTCCAAATACCGGGCAATACTCCAGATACTTTCAACTTCTAGACCTTGCATATACTGTCACCACCTGCAAGTTGTTTGGCTAACAAATGACTGCCACCTCTTTGTCTTAATAGTTCTTCTTGTTTTTACTGGTTTTTTTGTGACCTGTAGCACTTTGTTCAACTGAAACATACTTGAACAGTTCAAAACTGTACATATATGAATCTTGAACTGTAATCTTCTTTCTTTCCTGGGTATAATTGTAAATACTTGTTCTCTTTCTGGTTCTTACTGTCCCTGTCAGGGATAAGAATGCAAGTGGGAAATACAAGCTTCTTGCAAAGAATGAGCCACTACTCTGCAAACCTCTTCAATGACCTATTATATTCTACACAACCTATTGCTGTAATCAATACACTGAGTAGGCTTTTAAAGAGGGTTTTTATTTGAAGTTGAATAAAGTGATATCAATACATCAAATTGAACTGTCAATTGCTCTCTTAAAGTGACTGATATGGTAAGTATAATTATATCGGAGATGTACAATGGCAAGAATGCAAGTCTAAACCAGGAGAGATTCAATTCTAAAGATGGTCTTAAAACAGCTTGGTTGCCCCAAGCTCTGACTTCTGCATATGGCAGCCTTCTGTTACTGCAGAACAAATATATTTTCTGCTTCTATCCAGCTACTCTTACAGAAATCATCCTACCCTATTCATAACTGAGCTAAGCTATCTTCTGCCTTTTGGAGAAATATTTAAAGACTGTAGTAGTACTACTTAACTGCAAGTAATAGTGTAGAGGAGGAGTAAGTACAGCAGTTAACCAGTTGTAGGTTCAGGTAGCCTTGCACAGAGCGTAGGCAATGCTTTGAAGCAGTTGCCTGCTCAAGAGAGCAAAATGAAGGCCTTGTTTTGGAAGCTATTGTCCCTTTACTTCTAAAAATCATTGCTTACAGTAACCTGCTCTGTTTCTAAAGGTGGTTGTGCAGGGTAGGGGTTTGAATGGGGAGGTGGGTGGTGGGTTGTAAGGAAGAATTGTAGTCCTGTGCTCCAGCTTTGGAGAAACCTGGATTGAGGAATTTGATTTACTGGGAGCTCCCATGAGTCCGTGTGTCTGAATAATGGTATTGGTTCAGCTCTGAGCTTCTCTAGATCTTATGATGGTACAGGAGAGGTTAGTTTTTCATGGCTAGATTGTTCATAAGCATGCCTTATATTTGAAACAGTATGTCACTTCTGTTTAGTAATAAAAGGTAGGGGGGAAATCTAATAGGCAATTCTCCTGGAGATTCCATAAGCTTTGCTTCTACCTTCATGAGGGGAGGAAAACAGAAAAAAACCTCAAATAAATAAAACCCCCCTTGTCTTATAAGTGAACCTGATGAAAGAACCTTGTTTGGTTGTGTGCATTAGTCTCCTTGTGTGCTTCCAAGTCTGTTTTAAAGTGCATATGCATCATGGGTGTAGCTTTAAATTCCTCATTAGAATACCTGATCTCAAAAGGATAGTCTTTCTAAGCCTAGATTACCATTCTTATATACTGCTGCTGAGGACTTCTTCAAGTGAGTTACTGCTACTGTAGCAGATGTTGCTCTCACTTGCATTATTGTGGTGCAAGTCTACTATTAACTGCGTTTGATTGCAAAAATGGCACCCTCCCTAACTGGAGGCTGATGACTACATATGCACCCACAGGACTTCTCTGTGCAAGCCACTTGTTTGCATCTTGGGTGCTGTTGCATAGTGATAATGTTACAAAAGGTAGGAGATAATTTAGGTCTATGTCCATCTCTCTCTTTAAGGTTAGCAGCAATAATGTTTCCTGCAGAGCGGTCGCTTGTGAACTCAACCAGCCTATGTGTACGTCTGCTGGGCTATTGAAGCCATGTGAGTTCCTCCAGCCAGCTGCAAACCTGGCCTCAGAGACACTTGCATCGCTGTCACTGGTGTAGCACCAGGGGGCTGTGGATTTTTACCTGTCATGAAAGATACTGTCTTTGTAAAAATCACAGTTTTCCTGAACTGATTAATGGTGACTTTTGGCTGTACCACTTAAACTGTTTGTTCTTTACCCCTAAACAAAGCTGTAGCAAGTAATAAGCTTTACTATAGGAGTCTTTAAAGGCAATTAGACCAATGGCTATTGTAACCCTATTGCATCTTCTGCTTGGGAAGTTAATGTCGGTGTTACTAACCTTCTGTCTCCGTGCCCATGCTGCTAAACAAGGGTGAAACTGAACGGTGGCTGCGGCATATTCCCAGTGCTGCCTGCCTTCTGTACTTAGGGGAGAGACTGCAGGTGGCACCCAGCACCTGCCGAAGAAGCTGTAGACGATGCCAGATTGTGGAGCAGAACGCAAGTCTAACACCACAGACACTGCAACACCCTTGGGACTAGATCCTGGTATTATCTTAGCAGTACCCATGCAAAGTGGAAAGAACCATCTGCCTCGCAATGCCAAAGCCTTTAATGTTCTGGGGGAAAAAACCCAACCAAATAGGCCTTTTATGCATCTGCAGGGAAGTCTCATGTGCCCTTTGCTTTGTTGTCAAACCTTCACCTTTGACTTAAAAGCGTTAGTTACAAAATCATGATTTTCTGTGTAACCATCTGTAAAGAACTGAAAGAATTGACCTATATAAAAGTAATTATGCAAAGTCAGCTTTCATAAATCATTGCTTCCACATACTTTATGTTTGTGGGTTTATAAGGGCAATGACGCAATGGCTTATGAAATGTAATTCAGAATTCTTGAGTAATTTTGGTTTTCCAATTCTGTAAAGTATCACATCTTCCCATAGAGGGTGCTACAGGCAGCCTCACAGTCTCCTGTACCTCCAAGACGTTGATGTGGAGTTTCATCCAGCCTGGACCACTCAGGTATGATGATGTACTTTATTTTTCTGTTAAGAAAATACTGAGACAAAATCCCTCGGGGCACCTGTTGTAGTTGCAGAAAACATCTACATGCTGATTTCTAAGTGTTTAACCAGATTAAATATTGAATATAAGGTATAATCTTTTAAAAGCGGTATGTTAAGGTACTGTTATAAAGCACAATGCCTTACTTTAATCTTTTTTTAGCATATATGCAGTTAATTAGATTTTTCTGTTTCTTTATAGCAAAGGGGATGAGAACATAGGACACTTGTTGAATAGTGCTATCTCTGCTTTTTTTTCTCTGAAGTACTTGTTAAAGAACTATCTAATATATTGAGTTAATAATAGAACACTGCAAATTTTTCTCTAGATGCCTGACAGCTCAGTGGCTTAATAATTAACTTTCTGGGGATGGAGACTTTAGTTTTATCCAAGAAAAATGTGTTCAGCCTATCCACCAATGAGCCCTGTTCTTGGCAGCATGTATTTCCACAAGCAACAGTCTACAGTGATTATGAGTAAGTGACTGGGGTGAGTCACTCCTTATTCTAAGAAAATGCAAACTATTTCTGAGGTTAGGATCACAGTCACCCATTAGGTTGTGTCTCTAGCTTAAAAAAGTAGTAGGAGCAACAAGGGAGAGGAGAATTTTTATTGCTCCTGCTTCTTGGTTTGTTGGTTGGTCTTTTATTTTTTGGGGGGTTTGTGTTGCCCAGCCAGATTTAAGAGCTAGGCTTCTTTATTTGGTAAATGCCCAAGTCAGGACAAGGGCTAGAATAAATGTCTGGTGGCCTATGTGTCAGCCTGCCAACCTCTCTGTGCTGAGAGCAACAACAACAGACCCCTGCTGCCATAAACTGGCTTGGAATGCAGTTGTTGCTAATGCTATTTTATCTGTGGAGTGATGGCAAGATTTCAGTCTCAGATCACAGCAAACATAACCATCTCTGAAATTCTGATGCTGCCTGTGTGATTGCTTCTACTTGCTGTTCCCAAAGGTGCTAGGCTCTGAAAGAACAGCAGAGGCTTTGCACTCCTGTTGTTCAATAGCACGTCTGTTCATTTTCCACTACAGGAAGAATGGTTTACGCTGTGGAAAAGCTAGAAATAGTTAAATTAGGAGAAATCGATTTTTTATTTCCCTGTGATTTAGCCTGAAATATTCTTTGAAGTGAAGCTGCTTCCTGCTACTCTATACAGAATTATTTAAATCGCACAGAACTGCAGTGGTATATCAGCAAAAAGGAACAGCTGTAAGTTTACAGGAAAAGGAATTCACTAGCCAACAATATTTCACGTCTCTTCTCTTTCTATATCTATTTTACAGCAGAGCAAACTGATACAAGAAAGTTATGCACAGATGTTCAGAAAGTAGCTGGCAGAATTAACCTGGAGCTTGGGAATCCTGGTGCCCATGGCACCTCTGGTCATGATTATCCTTTTGCTGATTATAGGATTATCCCAGCAGTATTGAATCCCTTTTGTGATAAGGTACGACGTGACATTTAAGCACAGGTCTAAACTTCGGGAGTGTGTGCAATTTGGGGAAGAAGTAGTGTTATTCAGAACAGAAGTAATTAATGAAGGTTAACTGTGACTGGTGATATTTGGCCCATAGAGGAAAATGTTGGGAGTTTTTACTTAAAACCTAATATAGGAAATACGTTAACCCTTTGGTCTGGGTTAAACACTTAAGCTTGACTCACCTTCAGGCAAATGGGTTAGGAGAACCACCAAAGAGGGAATGAAGTGATCCCCCTCTAAGGCTGGGGGGTGTTTGCCCAACCCAATTGCAAAGTTCAGGGGAAAAAAGCATCCACAAGAACACTCGAGCTACGAGTGTGCAGAGTGGTTCATTGTGTTTGGAAAACGCTTCCTTCTTATTGATCCCCACCATGGCACTGGTGTGAGTTGGGCAGGCATGCAGCATGTAGAGAGCTAATAAAGAAATTATTTGCTGGGACTTTCGTAGCACTTCATATGGAATAAGGGTCACTGGATTCCAGTCCTGTTCCTGACTGCAGAGCACTGTCTGTCTCAGACTGGCTCCAGGAAATGGACGCTCTTCCGCAGAAGCCAGAAGATTTCGTGGAAGAGCCATGGCCTGTTTCCAGGTTGCAGTTCACCCACTGCCCTGGGGAGTGTCATTAGTGGGAGGGAAGTGAAGTTGGGATTTAAAGGGATGAGGAGAGGAGAGAAAAATTAAAGTAGGGTGGAGGAAAAATCCTCTTAATTCTTATTAAGCAGAACTTGCTTGGGCACATTAAAATGTTGTGCTAATCATTTAAATAAAACAATGGGTCAAATCCAGAAGTGATGTATAAATCATGCATCAGGAAGGGAGTTTCAATTGACTGACATACTAAAAGTAAAATTAATGGCACCGATTTCACTGAGGAAGAGGCTGGATTATACCTATGAGCTCAACAAGAGGGGCAGTATAATGAGGAAGCGTTCTACTTTATTTTGGATCTCTCGCAATTTGCATTGCAATGTCAAATGAAAACCATAGGGTCATCTTTTGATTTTGAAGGTGTGATTTTTATATATATAAATAGAAATCTAGTGGAAAGCTGCCTAATTTGCTATCTGTAACAGTTTGCTTCGTGTAAAGGTTCACAGTGGTAAAACAGCTATAATGCCAGGAGTATGTAATAATGCTCTATGGGCATGTGGAAGATTGGAGGTACAAAGTTATCAGAAAATCTTGAATAATCTCCAAGGCGCATTTCCATCATCCAAATCACTTCATTTTTACCCACTATATGAAACAGATGTAAAAATAGCTCTTTCATCAGTGGATTGCTACACATATTTGGGCTGCAGAGGTTCAATTCTGTTCAAAGCAATACTGTGAAATCATTTGCAGAATGTTGCTGTTAATCAGAAGCAGCAATTTAATGTTACGTACCCATCTCTCCTCCCACCCCCAGCTCCCCTTCCCAATTCTGAGCAGGAAACGACACTTGGACGGAGCTCAGCATACTAACTTTCTGGATAGACTCTCTAGGAATGAGGAGGGACTTGAATTCGCTCCATATGTCATTTCCTTTCCCCTAATGGCTAAAAAAAAACCCCATTGCTGCAGTCTATATAACTTACAATACAGAGAACATTACCAGTATAGGAAAATAAAGGCGGGGGGATGGGACAGACAGGACATCCATGTTCCATTTCTGAAGAACTGCTTTGCAAAATTTGACTTGAATTAAGCAGGAATCTCTCTTCTGTGTAGAAGGATTGCTTTGTATAGCTTCTAAAATGAAAGCTATTACCCCATCTCTATTGAAGTGTATTCAACACCTGCAGCCAGACATGGATTAGAAAAGGAAAATATAAGCAGAGGAGGAATGGTAACAATTGTGTGAGATTTAAATTAAGTCAGAAAGGAAAAACAGAGGGGATTGGGGAAGGTTGACAATGGGGATATAATCATTTCTAATAAAACCAATTTTAATAGCAAATAATCCTAGAAATTACTTAAGAAAAACTAGAGGATTGGCCCATTCCTGCAACCAGCATTTGTCCAGACTACCTTTAAAATTTTTTTCTGTTCAGTATAACCAATAGCATATGCAGATATCTTACACTGCTGCAAAATACAAAATTTGATCTGCTATATTGCACAGCAGATTTGCAGCTGTCGACAGAATTCAGTGTGCCATAGTTACAAAAAAAAAAAGACAAACCCAGAAATAAACATGACCAACCCCCCATTTTAACTAAACACAAAGCTCATTTCCTCGTAGTCAACCTACTGTATATTAGACTCAAATTGAAACGTATTTCTAGCAATATAATCCAAGTGCGTTAAATTTGTGGCAAGAAAATTGTGCAAGGCACTTTGCAGAACAACCGAGATATGACATTTGCTCAAAAAGCCCCGAATTTTGCAGTCAGTGAATGAATACATATGCATATAGGGGCTAGATGTATCTGCTTGCAGGATGATTACATCTGGTTACAGAACCAAGACCTTGCATCTTTTATTAGCCATATTGCCTAATTAGTCATATTGCCCCTGAATTCTACTGCTAAAAAGAAAAAAACCACCCCACCTTTCCTCCAGTTCTATTTTAAAGGGTTTCAAGAGTGGAATAAAGGAATGATTCAAGACACATGGTGACAGATTTTGCTTTAGGTTACTTTTAGCACTTCACTAGACCCACTAACCTACTTAAATATCTGTGCTGTTCTTATCTGGCATGCAACCTTGCTTTATAATTGTTAGGATGAAATAATTTTAGAGATAACTTTATCTTAAATCCTCTCAAATCAATTTCACAGTGGAATGGTGGGTGATTCTGTTCAAGCACAAAAGAAGCTACCACAGACTGTGGATGGGTTAAGTACTTCTGCAGTTCAGAAAGTGTTAGGAATTGGATAAAAAAGGATCGTTGTGTTTACTGAACCTGCAAATGCTTTTGTGTCATGATCGATCTTATTTATGGATTTAGTTTTCATGTAGTGTGTTTATAAATGTCTACAGACTCGTCAACGTAAGACAAAAGCAGTGTGAGTGTAAGCAGTACGCACGTTTTAAGAAATCTTGTTCTGAATCTTAGTGGTTGCTTCTCTGTGACAGAAAGTAATAATCTTGTGGGGTTAAGGCTCTGTTAGCTCTTTTTTTGTCTTTGAACCTTGCAGATTTAATTACCTGTAGAAGTACACAATATTGTTACAATTTGATAAATCTCCTAGAATTAATCTGGTCTCTGGAATGGAAATATTTAGAAGTAACTTGTACGAGATACATGGAAAAATTACACTATGGAAAAACACAGAAAATCAGAATTGCCAGGTGAGGGTTGTTTTAAGTGATTGACACTGCCCTGAGATGCTTGCTTTCTCTGCCAGCATCAGATAGGCAGAGGAGTCCGTTGCCAGCCTTGTTACCTATCTATATCGGTATTTGTCTCTGATGTATACGCGCTGTCCCTGCAACAGATTGGAATGAAATAAATTGGTCCTCTTAAAAACCTCATCTTAACCGCTGTCATGTGGAATTCTGTAAAGCTGAACCCATGATGTTTTAATCCCTGAATATCTAGATAAGTAATGATGGCAAATAAGAATGAGCTAATTATGCTAAAGTATTAAGGCTTATCAGCCAATGTTCTAGGGGGTTTGGGGAGTCAGGAAAGCATCTCTGCTTTCCTTGGCTGCATGAATGGAAGGTGCATTGCAGAACATTTTTTACTTCTTCCAAAGCATTAAATAGTGGCTGTGGCCCAAGCAGGATGTTAACTAGGTAGACAAAGAGATTGATTTAACATGGCAGCTACCTTCCCGTGTATCACCGTTGCTCAACAGTGTGTAAGGGGTGAATTTACAGCAGCAGGACTGAGTCAGCTTTTGGCATGACTGTCAGTGGCACCCTGCTCTCAGCATCAGTGTAATTAAGACTCAGGGAGACTTACAATATAGGAGATTTTACAGCTCATCTTTTGCAGACAATAGAACTATTATTTCAGACTGATGCTGGACCATGGGGGATAAGGAAGATTAGAGAAGGTTTGGTATTCCTTTAGTGGCTAAATAATATGGCTTGCTTGAACACAGTGCTGTATGTCGACTCCCCTAAATACTTGTTTGGGCTGACAGTCTTCCTAATAACACTTCATTTGTCTAAGCTGCATACCACTGGGACAAATACACGCCGTGTCAAGTTGAATCAGACAATATCTGGAGACAGATGTTGTAGTACAGTAGTAAAAAGTAAATTCTTGATACATGTCACTCAGAGGAGACTGTCTCCTAACCATCTTATTCTGTAAGGCTTTTTATGAACCTATTTATATTGGCCAAAAAAAATCTAAGGATGAGATTCTACAGTTGTTTCACTCACAGAGCAACATGAGAAAGTCCTGCAGAGCAGTTGCATGAGGGAATGTGTAGTTCTCCAGGAAACCTTCGTAGTTTCAGTTGGAATACTTAGTGTGTAGCTCTCAAAGCACTTGACAAAGCCAGTCATCCAAGAGTCTGGTAAAGAAAGTATTATCGACAATATTCTATAGATAAATAAGTGGAAATGATGGAAGAATAAAGGAAATATTTTTCAGAGACCTTCTTTTTGGCCCAGGACTTTCAAAGACCTAATTTGTACTTTGAGTCAGCATTCCCATTGATGTTGAATGTAAGACAAATCAGGGAAAACATTTTAGGCCTAGGATACTTCATTGTGCTTAAAGACTGAAGCTAGGCTCTGCCCTTTGTGCTGGGCTGTTAAAAATCCTACGCAAAGCCTGCCATTGGGTTATGGGTTGTGAGACACTGCACAGCAGAGAATGATGTTGAGTTGAGCTAGACACCGGGGCTGGAACACGGGTGTAATCTCCAGTCATTTGCCCAAGCACCAGGACATGGTTTCTTACAATAGATTTACCTCTTTCAGAAAGTGAATTTTAGGCTCTGGCTAGTAATAAAATGCAATAATAAAATGCAATGCAATGCAATGCATCTATTTATGGTGTGTTTAATGCCTGTCTCTTTAAAAACTGCCCTTCCTCTTCTTCTTCTGAAGTGGCGTTAGGATGGTGCTGTCCTGCAGGACATGAGGAAGAAATAACATGGCTAAAGAACTGCATAGAGTATCTGTGCATCAGTTACTGATCTGTTCTGGATGGATGGACTTAAAGTTATCTTAGTGACTAACCACTGGAAAATCCTGTGATATGGGAGCTCATGCATTTTTTTGTAGCCACAGCTGTAGTCATTTCCCTTCAGAGATGCATCATTTCCCCAAGACACATCCTGTCTCAGAGGGCTATGGTGTCTGCTGCTCCAAGCTTCTGTCCCCTTTCTCAGTAGCCAGCGTATGGGTGGAGATTTCCTTCCTAGTTTCTTCTCCTGAAAAGCTTCATCTCAAGCTCCAGCTTGAGAAATGGATTGAATCTTGACCTCTTGCATAAACATTGTCTCTGCATGCCAAAGGGAGTCTTAGTGAGAACGAGAGCCCCTGTCTAGACGTGCCGCTTCATCATATAAGTCTGACAGGTATGTCTTCCATTGCTGGGGTAACTCTCTTCGTCTCCGAGTAGTAATGGTGCCAGAGTTAAACCACAGACTTTAGCATGTGCATCTGAATACATTACTGTAGCTTGTCCAGTTCACCAGCAACACAATCAATGCTCCAGTCTGATAATGTTCATAATGTGCAAAGGGAAAAAAGGAATCTTGTACAAAGTGAACCTATCTGTTCCTAGTCTGTCTGCCTGGAATGCAGAAGCACTTTATACATGACTTCAGTTAGCGTTTGATTCTTTTGCACAGAAGAGCGGCACGAAGGTAACAGTGCCTCATGGAGGACAGAATTCCATTCAGGAACTGGGCAAAAACATGATGGAGCTGCAATGAATTTAGGAAGTACTGCAGTACTTTAGGAATTTGCTACAGTAAGAAGTTAACGATTGGCTTAGAGAAGGATTAGAAGAAAAAACTTGTGCCAAAGAAGCACCCTAGGAGAATGATGCCCATTGCAAGCAAAGATGTTGATGGAGCAGGTCAAGGCTGCTAATCTAGTCTGACGACTAGATCTTACTGAGCAGTGTGTTGGGACATCAACTTAGGTAAGGTCTACTTGTTATCAGGCACCGCATTAACATGGTAAGAGAAAGTCCTTGCTTTGAAGAGCCTTGCTGTTAATGGTAGAAATCAGCTTGGGACAGACAGTACGTGCTAGTGAAAAGTACATGGCAGGCAAACTAAGGCTTGCTTCTTCAAAATGATGTTTTGCGAAGTGATAAATAGGAATGCTTTGAAAGGGAATGACTTAATCAGGCAAATTAAGAAGGAGGCAGGGAACACTGGTGGCATAGATGTTCAACATTCTTCACAATTTCTTTTTTTTTTCATTTATTTTTTTGCCAACATTAACAAAGCTTTATCCAAAAAAAGATAAAAATATCGATGTGATAAGAAAGGGAACAGACTTGTGTAAATATTTCAAGTTTATTTCTTTTCAGATTAAATTGGACCTGATGAATTTAAATTTTAATGGGGTTGCCTGAGTGTATACTGCTGTAACACTTTTCCTCTCAGAACTACACCATTAGGTGGCAAAAAATAGGCATTTAGCATTAACAGTTGTACATACAATGGAAATACATCACAGAGAAAAAGGGAATGGAGGTACGATTCTCTTCTGGTCAACTCTGTCTTTAACTCAAATGATCTCTAGGGGTGGGGTTTAATTCAACCACAACAGGCTCTGGGGAATTTAGTAAATGATGACTAATAGAAAGAAATACAATCCAGATAATTGTAAATATCATTATTTCAGAAAATTGTCTCAGGAAAATAGTTTTAACCTTTTAACATACAAAAGTTTAGTAATAGGGGCAGAACTCTCTTGCTTTCTTGATATCATCACAGAAGCTGGGGAAGAATGTCATATACCACCAGCCAGCTCTCATTACTGCTGAAGGAATGTGCTGTGATTAAACCTCTATACAGAAAGAAATGGAATGTAATTCTTAAATGTTGATTTGCTTTGAACACACACCACATGATGAAGAATGAGTTTCCAGTGTACTCTTCCATTTCTAAACATGGAGAGGACCTCACCTCCAAAAAATTAACTACAACTGTCCTCTTCTGAAAATGAACGGTATTTGGTTAAAGATGTTTGTTCATGTTTCCCAGTGTTCAAAACCACTAAATCCTTTGAGAAATATCTGTGAATGCAAAGCCTTCTTTTTCTTCCTATTGGGAAATTCAAGAAATCAAAGGCCCTTTTTGTGCAGCCATAGAAGAAGTTTTTGTATTTCTAAACACTTCTTCAAAAGTTTTGCTACTATGATATCAACTATTAAATTATTTTGTCCTTATGGACTCCTCCATAATCCTGTCGGTGTCCTCAAGATGTCCGAGCTTACCCTTTTTCTAGATGTTTCCTCCAGCTCTTGAGACTGTGCCTCAGTTGCTACCTTCTGGCTAAAGAGGACTGGATGGGGCTCCCTCCTGAGTCCAGCACACGGCTGTCATCCAAAAGTGAGCTGCAGGGTGATGCAAGGCACTCCCTTCCCTCCGGATCTGAGCTAGCTACCTCATCTTGAAAGGATTTGTTGCTCAATGATATCAGCCTAGAGTGAAATATGGATCACTTGTCAGCAGCTAATGATGACATTTGCTTGCTTATCTCACAAGATCAGCACTGTAAAGCATGAAGCCTTTTCTCACCCTTGAAATGGAACTGTGTAAAGAGAAAATTTACTATAAACTGTTGGCTTCTAAAACCTAAAGCAGGATCAGCAAGATATCTGTTCTATTAATCTGAGAATATTTTGAGAACTTGGGGGATAGCCCTGGCACAAGAAACTCTTGATCATAACATTCATGTGGGATTCCTGTGTTGGAAAAATACCACTTTCAACCATCAGCTACTGTCAGTGTCTTTGGTCTCTTACATGCGTCTGCAGTTCCTGGCGCTTTGCAAGGCTTCCTGACCCCTGCTCACGGCAGATCTTGCACCGATCCCTCACGGAGCTGCCCATCTTAAATTCTGCCCGGCAATTATACTCAGTGATGGGGAGTAATGAATAAAAATCCTGATTTCCCTACAGAATTGGGAGATATGATGGGACAGAAACATCTGCAGGACATCCAAGGTGCAGTCACTGTGATGCTTATACAAAGCCAGATGGGAAGAAGCGAGCAGTTTGCATCTGGTGTATCCGTCTATCCAAGTGCAACCTGATCTAAGTCATTTCTACTTCTCTTAGTCAAGAGAGGACATAGTCCTCACCTAAATGGGACACGTACCATGCCTGCAGGTGCTAATGAAAGCTAAAGCCCCTCTTCTCTCATCCTATTAAACACATACCTACTGTACAGGACTTTCTTATATGTCACTGATGCATTTCAGATGTATTAGTAAAACAGCTCAAGACACGTAGGTTATTTAAAAATAAATAAAATCAAATATTGCACATATTTAAAAAAAATGCACAGCACTAGCAGTAATCTTGCAGACAGTGCATTTTATATAGTGACCCAAATGCACAAACTATCAAATAATGCTCTAACACTTGTGATATATCACGGTATTTTCACTGAAAGGTGAGCAGCCTGTCCAAAAATCTATAGATTAATACAGAAAAATTTATAGTTCAGCAAGTTGCTTTCTGAAAAGCAGTCTGAAACTAATTATACTTCATGACCTTTAAAAAACTTTTAATGAAAGCATTAAAATGTTCATATACCTACTGAGCAATAAACCACTACATTTAATCCCAATAGGTTGGTTTTTCTTTAAGTATTGGCATTGCAATTAATGTCTCACACACTAGTTATCCATTAGAGAAAGATCATGTGGCAAGAGTACTACGTTTAACATAACATTAAATACTTTTCTGAAATTATATCAAAATTATTAAATGCTGGGTCCAGAGTGCACTGCAAGACCCCAGAAACAAATGATGGTCACATGTCCGGAAAGATCTAGAGTAACCTAAAAATGTGTTAAGTATGTGAAAAGTGGCTTCATATTTTGTTTTTCTATTCGGTTCAGCAGTGACCAGGCAATGTTGCAATATTTGCAAACCATCAGGCATTTGCTGTATATAGTTGGTTTTAGAAAAGGATAATGACCTGGCTATGCGAATTTGCAACGGATTGAGACTTTAATGGTATGACCTTCAGTTATGAAGGCTGATTTTTCTTTTTTTTTTTTTTTTTTTCTTAATGCAGGAATCGGGACACCTGGAATGTCTTTGAGGTGTGTATGAATTTATGTAACTATTACCAAACAACTTTTTTAACTGTTTCAGTGCAGCATATAAGCCATAAGATCAGCAGATACATTGTGTTTTGTAGAAAGTGAAGTTTAGATTTTACTTTTTTCAAATTCTCTTCACTTGAAGTGGCCAAGCAATTAATCGGCATTTTCTCTCGTGGTCAGTCTACGCTGTGAAGAAAGGTTCGTTTCTAACACATCAGCTTTGTGTTAAATAATTGGGCAGGCAACAGGTACGGTCCTGTTTGAGGAAGGGATCCCAGGTCCGAATCCCAGGACTCCCCTGCCCCCGGGTGATGTGACATTGGAACAGCAGTGACTGCCACTGCAGCAGGAAGCACTGAAAATTCCCACCTGGAACAAGCTGGTGCTTGACACTTTGGGAGGAAGGAGATGTGAGCCCATGTGTACCTGCTGCAGGGAGAGCTCTCATTTTAAGGGGGGAAAGCTCTGAGAGCCACATCCCACTTCCAAGGCCTTCAGTGGAAAAAAATCCATTCCTTACCCCAGCTCTGACTTAACGAGGCCCAAGCTCTGAGCTCTGCCAAGGTGGGACTACTCCAGATGTGCTCATAGCTCAGTTCTGTATACGTAACTCCAGAAAGTCACCCCCTGGGTGCCCAGAAGGTACCTTACAAACTCCGTGAAGCACAAGTCTCCTTTCCACCCAGTGTTTGGATCCTGATCCATAGGCTGGATTCTACCGTAGGCTCACCCATGCAATGGCCCTTGAGAGCTGCCTCAGGAGGAAGAAGGCAGGGCGATGACACCACCGAGTGCGTGCAGAGTGATGGCAGGAATAGGTGTGTAGTTTGTCAGTTCACCGCGGCTGCCCTCGCAACTTCTCCGGGAGCTCTTCCCACCCTCCAGAGCCCCGCGGAAAGCTGCAGCTTCGTGTAGGGCTGGGAAAACTCTGGAAAAAGTCACCTTTCCTCCAGCGTGGGAGTTAAATTAGGCCACGCGGCGTGGATGCAAGGCTTTTTTTAATTATTATTAGTGCATTTTGAGACTGGAGCTCACAGAGGTGGGTGCTGGCTCCTACAAAGTGCTGGCAAGAAGCGAAGCGGCCCCAGTGTGGGGGGCTGGTGTGTTGCCCCCCGCCCGCGTGGGACATGGCCCCGCTCCCCACTGCGGCCACATGCGTGTCAGCCTGGCTCGTAGTGTCGCCCGTGGGGCCTGTAGCCATGGGTGCCTCCTCCCGGCCACGGCAATTCACCTCCGCACCCCCGAGGAGGACCCCCCCTTCCCAGAGGAGGCCTCCTGGCCCCCTCTCTCCCCCCTGAGGAGATGCCCCCCGGCCCCCCCTCTCCCCACTGAGGAAAGGACCCCCGGTCTCCCTCTCCCCACTGAGGAGAGGACCCCCGGCCACCCCCTCTCCTCCATGAGGAGAGGACTCCCGGCCACCCCCTCCCGAGGACCCCCGGCCCCCCTCTTCCCCTGAGGAAAGGACCCCCAGCCACCCCCTCTGCCCCCT